>BSBN01000704.1:1800000-1972500 GCA_027924645.1 Cunninghamia lanceolata | reverse complement strand
TATATATATATATATATTTATATATATATATATGAATATATAACGATATATATTCCATTTTCATAAAACATATAAGTTTCTCAATTAACAAACAGAAAAATATACATGCTAGATTTCCTCTAATCTTTTCGAATTAACTGAATCTACTATGTATGAAGAATAAACTCAAACATTTAAAATTGTCTTTTCCTTTAGAGCAATGAACCATAAAAACTAACATTTCAACTAGTTAAGCAATTCCAAACTTTCAAATGTAAACAAACTCAGATTAGATTGCAAATCAATAATGAACTCTTCCTTTCAGTAATACTTGAAACACAAATAAATTGCTATTTAACAAGGTTTACAAACATCAACTTGAAAATTTAAGCACATTCATATTACAGATTTTAAACCATGGATACAACAACTAACTTTCCAGATATGAACTTTCTTCACCCAACAGTATACAACTGGTAGCTTGAGACAACCAAGTAGAAGACCATTACTAACAAGATCAGGGAGGTGGTTTCCTTCACCCCCAGGGTAACAATAAATTACAACAATAATAAGAGAGGTACTCTCTCTTCAACTCTCATGAAATGAACCAGGCCTAATTCTCATGACAAAGAAGAATAACTGTTTCTTCACAAATATAACTCCTCCCAAGCCAACCAGAAGCTCCAAGAGAAAACCTGCGTATCAAAGACAAACAAAGAAGAAAACACCACTCATCTAGCTCTCCTCCCTTCCGTAGACCCGCAAGTGGGTCACCCCCGAGCTAGGGAGACCATACTCACACCTGGGTACTCAAACACTCCACTTCACAACAGTAACAACAACAATCCCAAAGCACACAAACACCCGTGGGTAATTTACACAACACGGAAACTCAACTACAGTGAGTTTCATAAGGGGCAGGAGAGTGGACACACTCGACTCCAGAGTGTCACCCTGACAGATAAGTTAACCAATATAATTTCTCTTGGTCTCAAACCAAGTTCGATCACAAATTTTAAGAAATCTGTATATGACTCTCAAGTCAAAGATACAGTCACAGATACATGCCCTCAAGGCTTTCAACATCCCAAAAGATGGAAACAGGTATGCACCCGAGGAGGATCTCTCCTCCCCTACCCCAAACTTGATGAGCATTTCTCCCAAGTGGGAGAAGCTCTGTCAAACAACCCGACAATAAACCCCACAGAAAACAAATCTAACACAAAATCACACACATTACATACACAATCAGCTATACGAAACAATGGTAAAAATCAAACCAACCTTGCAAAGCCCTCCTGGAATGAAACTGTTGCAGAGTCCACAGAGTTCTCTTCCAACCTTAGCCACCAACTCCCTCTCCCTTCTCTATCCTGCAAGCTAACCTTTCTATATTTGGTAAGGCAAAAATGAAAGTTTCCCCAAAATTCAACTAACTCCCTCTCATCCCAAAATTGGAAACAAATAACCAAATTCTTTTTAGTTTTGAGGAATGGGGAGGTGACACTTGTCATCTCCTCACTCTCCCCCAAAACCACTATTCTGTCCTGGTGGCTTATGTCACTCTCCATTCCCAAGAGTACTCCTTATTCCTCTCCTCATGTGATTCCTCTTACGCATGGGAGAAATAAAAGGAGTTAATGGGGAAGAAGACAGGTGACCCATGCCCCTTCTTCCTTTCTTCACATGGGTGTCCCCACAGCACATGGGGGAATCTCACTATGGAAGGGGTGACTTTAAGTCAATCCTTCAATAGTGGATGGCATCTCTTACCTTAGGGAATGTAGAGGGGATGGGTTGGGTGTTGGTACAACCCATCATGTCCCCTCCTACCTCCAATTTTCGCCACTTAACTTCAGGGGAAGGTTAAGTTGACTAGATGGAGGTTACTCAAGGGTTACCCATGCCAAATGGGCCCCTGGACCCATGGGGTATAACCCAAGGTCAACTTTAACCCATACAAGACACCCCTGGTCAAGGTAAAGCACAAGAAAAGGCCTCATAAATTTAAATTAAATAAGGAAATTCAATTTCAATCTTTTTTTTTTTTACAACACAAATATAAAATAATGTTACATGAGGGTAACCTAATCCACTCAACCATACAAAAGACCACATTACATCATTACATCAAACACAAGAGATCTTGGTTCCTCGTGGAACCAGATCGGCTTAACAGGGAATAACAATTAACAAGGTGCGGAATGATCTCCGAATTCTGTGGTTCGATTAGTAATTCCTGCACACTAAATTACAAGATCAGTAACCACATAAAATCATCATAGCCGAAGCAACTTGAAAACATGCATTATCATGACATAGTACTAATTAACATAAATGAAATCATATTACAATTTTCCATCATCACCTAATTAATCCTCTTTTTTTTTTTTTTTGAAATGTAAACTTATCCAAACATCACCCAATTAGTTTTTCCGAAATCATAATAATAAAGTTTAATAGTTTGACAATTCCGGGAACTGCTATCCCACAAACATAAAAAGTAAAAATAACAGTCATGTAAATAGTCATAACAACAGTAGTAAAAAGGGTGGTCCTCACAGGATGCCTCTAAGTTTCTTAGAAACTGGAACAATATTTGAAACCCATTCGGGGTAGTTTATAGGGAAAATGAATCCTACTTCAATAGTTATTGCAATTCTTCTTTAATGAGAAGGGCAACTTGAGGATGCATCTTGTAGAATTTTTGTTTGACTGGTCATGCTTCAAGATCTACCACAAGATGATGGAACTAAGGAAGGATTTAACCCTAGAATATCTACATAGGACCAAGCAAATACATCTCGTGCCTCATGAAGTATGACTAAAAGATTGGATTTTCTTTGATATCGATATTTTCTACAATGTGGGTAAGCTTAGGTTGTTCCTCAGTGCCAAAATTTCTTGTGTGCCTTCAATCAAGATGGTGGAACGTTCCTTCCAGTAGGAGGGTATGGGGGAAGATAGAATTCCTCATCCCCTAGTGCCTTAGAGAGGTTTTCACCAGGGCATATGTCTTTATTTTTCTCTTTGTCCGATAGCACCTCAGAGAGGTTTTCGCTAAGAGATGTTTTCCTATTTTTTGATTTTTTATTTGGACTAAGGATTTCCTCTTCCCTAAAGAGAGAGCCCCATCATTTTGGAATGTATCAAGAGGCAGTGGTCCTTGGTAATCCCAAGAAATGAGGTTGGGATGAATGAGGGGAAGATCAATAGGAAAATGGTGTTATTAGGGAAGATGCATGAGAGGTCAAGATCTTTGCATGAAACTATGATGACAGTCGGTGTAACATTTTCAATATCAGAAGAAGATTCAGCCATGCCTACTGAAGTTTTAGCAAGACCTTTGATTTCCATAGTAGGCATAGCATATCCTAGACCAAAGTACTTGGCATATTGTTTGGAAGATGTGGGATCAATCGGAATCAACTAAGTGGTGCCTTTCGCATCAATGTCAAGTCATTTTCCATGGTAGGGCATATTAGTACATATCTGATAGGGCACAAGATATTTTTCCTTGAAATATTCAAGATCTACTTTTGCTGGAGGGGTCTAATCATGGTATAGCCAATCGTTCAAGGATTCTTCAACTTCTTATTCTTAGGAGACTTGTGTCGGAACAAAGGGAATATTGTCATTGATCCTTCATTTTTGTTCTTGACTTATTTTTTGTAGTTGACAACCATGGGAGTAGGTGGACAAAGGCAATTGTCCCACATGAAAGGCATTGTGAAGCTCATACTCACAACACCCTTTGTCTATGATCTTGACCTGGGACACTTGAGGGATCAGGGTAGATGATGAAGTGGATGCGTGTGATGGATTAGATGGAGTATCTTTAATGTTTTCCCCATAAGCACTTGGACAATGGAATTACCTATCATAGACAACTTCCAAAGCTTTACAATATTCAAAGAGTTATTGATCAATGGGAATAGTAACTTTGATGCTATTGTGAGGAAACTTTAGACACTAGTGATAAGTGGAAGGGATAGATTGTATGGTGTGTAACCATGGTTGGTCAAGGAGAAGATTGTATGGTAGGTCAAGATCAACCACGTGACCTAGGGTGGGTAGTGTTAGAGGACTTGCTTCTATAGGAAGACATATGGTGCCTTCTAATTCTCATTCTGTATTGTCATATGCTTTGATAGAGATGACCAAGGGTTCTAGATAGATTGTTGAAACCCTAAGAGTTTTATGAATTTTAATGTACATAGGTTCAAACTGAATCCATTATCCAAGAGGACTCTTTTGACTTTGTGATTGGTGATTTGAACCTCTATATGGAGGGCTTTATTATGAGTTGGGTTGATAGGCAGCATGTTGGATTGTTTGAAAGTGAGATGATGATGAGAAGACAATTGGGCTACCAAGTTCTTGAATTGTGTGGGCAGAATATCAGTGGGGACATGGTACTCTTGGAGAGCTTTGTCAAGGATGTCATAGTGGATGGGGGATGTCTTGAGAAGTTCTAGAATAGAGATTTGTGCGGGTGTCTTTCCAAGATGGTTGAGGAGGTTATATTCGGACGGTGTTGAGGTGGAGGATGAAGAGGGTCCTTTGATGGTTACCTAACATTTTCATATAGTAACAACTCATTTTGGGGTATTTCCTTTGAGTTTGATGGTGGTGACATGAGTGGAGTCAAAATTAATCTAACCTACTACATTATCGTAGGGAGGTAGAACGTTGTTGTAGTTGATGTTATTAGCTTGATTATTGGGATTGGTTTTAGAGGATGAGGGATTGGATGCAGAAGCATTAGTGTGGTTGGGAAGGGGGTCTTGGTAAACTCCTAAGCCATCATTAGGTGAGGTATTGTTAGTTCCTTCCACTTGGATATCACCTCAATCAACAAAGTCTTAGATATAGTTCTTTAATTTTATACACTTTCTAGTGGAGTGTCCTTTGATATGATGATAGTCACAATACTCATTGTATTTATAACATGCAGGCTTAGTTTGGTTTCCATCAAAAGGTTTGGTTGTGGGAAATTCAACTATGTTGGCTTGGACCAATTTTTGAAACACAACTTCAAGTAGTTCACCTAAAGAAGTGTATTTGCATTTTGGATTGTTCGGAGGATTTCATTTTTGTTGACCTGATGGTACTGAGACATTGTTTGAAACATTTTGCATGACTTGTGTTTCCTTTGGTTTGGGTGCAACTACTTGAATGTACTTAGAATTGATAGCACCATCTCCTACAATATTTTTGTTTTTATCTCAAAACTTTGGTTTGTCATTTGATGCTTTGTCGTTGTCATTTCTGTTGTATATTTTGACTTTAACTATGAGGGCCTTTTCAATATTGATCCCCTTTTCTATGATCTCATCAAAGGTTGAGGTACAATCCACTTGCAAGTGGAAGGCCATTTCTTGATTCAAATTTTGGATGAAAATATGGACAGGTTGCTTTTTGGGTGTGGTCCAAGGTAGCCTACTAGCAATTGATCTCCACTGTTGAAGGTATGCGGAAAAACTTTCACCATTTCATTGTTTGGTATTGCAAAGATAGAGCATAGTGATCTCATGTTCTACGTTATATGAGAAATGGGTGAATTTTTTTTGATAAGTCGGCGAAAGTGGAAATAGTGCTGTGATGGGGAAAATAGGTTTATTCAAATCAATGAAAATAAGAACCCAAACATCTACAAAATATGAAGATAAAGGAAGATTAAAAACAATGAAAAACAATGATACCTTCACCTTTTACCTTTCGCCTTTTGTAGCTCGCCTATCTCTCTTTGATCTTGATAATAAAAGCCCTCAGAAGCTTTTGCTTGCTTGCCTGTTTGAAGATGACAAAGAGTGAATGGCTATGATACTTGTGTATTTGAAGATGAGCTTCAAATACAAAAATAGATTATGAATGAGGATGCTCAAATGAGAGTAGGGGTGCCAAAGGCGCGTCGATATCTCTGCAGCATAAGTTTACACAAAATCTTGATTTATGAAATGAAGAGAAAAAGGTTGTATTTATAGAAAAAGGTGAGGGAAGATCAATGGTTGAGAAGGAAAGAAAAGATCAACGGAGGAGGCTTGTTGAGGAACATGCAACAAATGGAAGAAGGACACATGTTTTTCTAATTTAAGAGAAGATTTGCTTTAAAGATGCTTTAAAACTGATTTTGCTTTTGTAACTTAGCTTTTGCTTTTATGTGACAAGAGGAAAGTATTTTTGGAAGATAAGAATGATTTTTCGAAGAGATAGAAAGCATAAATAAATAAATGAATTTATTTAATTATTTTATAGATAATTGAGAGAAATAAATAAAATATATAAAAATATATTTTATTTTTGTGAGGATTTTTTATTTTATTTAAATAAAATTTGCATTTTATTTAAATTTGGAAGAATAAGAGATTTTAATTAAATAATTAAAATTATTTAATTATTTTAGGAGAATGAAGTTGGTGCAAGTGATTTTAATTAATTAAATAAAAGGTAATTTATTTGATTAAATGAGAGGAAGTGAATCACATAAATAACTAAATGTATTTATTCATTGATAGAGGAATGAGAAGGTAAAATAAATATTTAAAATATTTATTTAAGTAGAGTCATGTCATTTTTAGGTGTATACATTTTGCCCCTCTTTGATGCAATGTGTTATATCACGTTGTTTCAAAGAATAAGATTGTCTGAAAATGATACATGCCCCAGTTTGCCCCTGGTACAAGTTTAACGATAGGATGCCCCCTCGGGAGATTGTACGGGGAGACGGTAGGAAGGCGTGAGATGGACAATCTCACGATGAAGAAGAGGAGAAACAGGAGAAGAAATGGTTGGATGTAGGAGAAAGATGGTGAATGATATGTGATGTAAGATAAAATGATGTCATACACAAGCAAGCAAGCAAGAATGCACAAATGATACAAGAACAGGCAAGGTATTGCCCCGGTCAAGCGGTAAACCAACAACATAGATCAATGATGTCTATTTTCAGGAATGAAACATGTCGTATAAGACTCTGAGTCTGGTTTCGACAATGCAACATCCTGTCTAAGACATTTGATATGATAACAATATATGATAGTGTTGTCATGGCGGGGAACCATATATCCCTTGAGCAACACGAAGGATAGTTATAACTGATTGATATGGTTTACGACAAGATTAGGATCAAGACCACTGATTGTGATTGGATGTTTTGACAAGATGGCTTGACTCGATTGGTATGTATTTTGATCATTGCTTGAGAGACATGAAGATAGATAGAAATTCGATCGATAGAAGAATGACTCGATAGAAGAAATCACAAGCTTTTGTAAACAGTGATTCACTGCATTTTGGATCTTTATTGGATGGGATATGGAGAAATGCATTTGGATATGGATATAGATATGAGACGCAATTGGAAACATTATGGATATGGATATGGATATGAACTGCAATTGGATATGGTATGGATATGGATATTTGTCATCTTGATATAGCAAGTATTTTGAAGAGCTTATTTCATCATTGGGCATTATTATGTTGTAAGAAAATACAAGCATCTAGGTATAATTAAACTGGGATGACCTGAGTATTACTTACATGGATTTTGATATAGCAAGTTAATACAAGCATCTAGTCAAACTTGAATCTAGATGACCTGAGTATTTCTTGCATTTCAACAGACAAGGATTGCCCCTTTTTATGTTTAGACCTCGGAGTCCTCGATGATCTTTCGTTGATCATGTCATTAGATAGAAGTCGTCACATTACTAAAGTTTGATCCACAAGCAACAGACAAAGGAAAAGATTATGCCCCCATCATAGCTTCTCTAGCTTTTTGGCATCCTTGAGTAGCATAGGAAGACATAATGACAACAATTCAAGACCTTGTAAGTTAACCTGTTCACAAAACATTCTTTGCATTAGATGTGTCTTTTTGCCATAATTGATATAGAATTAGCTTGAGGTGTTTCAGTATGATGCTCTGCTTTAGACAGGTTGATGTTTTGTGCCAAGAATTTTGTTTGAGGAAGCTTGTTTTTGTTATGCTTGCATGCCTGGCTAAAGGGTGTGGACACGGATGGATAGAGGGATAGACGACAAGACACGGGATGGACGGGAAGTAGAGCCTCGGGGGCGCATTGATAATGGCCTTGCCTACGTGATAGCTCAGAGGCAACGTAGTTCAGGGAGAACCCTAATGGACCTAAGCTATGGATCGGATGAGACACGATATGGAATAGATATGACATAATATGGAATAGATATGGATCAAACAAGACACGATATGGAATAGATAAGACATGATATGGAACAGATAACACTGATGACAGAGGCTATGCTAGCCTGAGACTGTGGATAGGATACTGGATAAGAATTTTGGATAGCCTAAATGCTAGATACTGATGACAAGGGAAACACCACAGATAGGTAGATGGATGGGCAATAGGGGATCAATGGCAGGGTAGGCAGAAGGAAACAAGGATGTGATAGCCAAGGACTATGTTGCATAAGAAAAACATGCCCCATTGTAGGTAGAATACGTAGGATTTTTCATGACAATGTTTATGACGATAGGAGGATGAGAGGATAATGAAGGATTCGTGTGGTTTGGAGGGATAAGATATGTCAAGAGACACCTAAAACATTTGTCAACATTGTGCTCCCAATCTTTATCAAGATCAAAAATAGAGGAAAGGAAGATTTAGGATGGATGGACACGACAAGATAGGTATGTAATGGATAGAAGGATATGATAGGAAATGGTATGGAAGGAAACTGGTAGGAGAAAAGTGAAATGCTGATGAGACAAGGTGCCCCCAAGTGTAGGTGACATGGAAGATCAAATTACACATGATGCCTGTTTGCCAAGTTTTCATCATGGTACTTATTCAAGGTGCCTGTTTGCTAGATTTTCACTGTTGGACGAAGGGATTTCTCTTTACTTTTTTTTTTTTTTGAATATTTAGATAGGAGAAGGTGGATATGGATAAGGAGAGACTCAAGTATCTAGTTCCTTGAAAGGTGATAGTCTTGCTAGATAGATGCTATCGAATGGACCATGTCAAGTGTCCTCATAGAGGTTGGTAGGGGATTGCATGAAAGTGAGATGAAGTAGGTAGATAGCGGATTATGGAAGGTGCGATAGTGGATGATGATACAGAATACAGAAGGATTTATGCAAGGATGGAAGGAAATTTTATGCAAAAGCATGGACCATAGGATGAGGGAAATATGTAGGATAGTAGTGGAAGGGAGGGGAGATGGAGGTATGTGAAATTTTTTGTGGGATGGAAGGGAATCATGACCAACGGTTGCACATACCATGGTAAACATTGAAGCTGGTGATGGGAAAGTAGTTTAGGAAGCAACGGAGACTTTTGCTTGTGGGTGAATGAGGTAGGTATGTAGGGTTCCACATAGACTGAGTATTTTTCTAATTTTTGCTTACCATATGGGATGGAAGAATTTGAGACTTTTGGATGGAACAGGAGGAAGTGGATGGTTGAGATTCTTGAGATGTAGATGCCTCATGTACTTGGAGGCCTTTTTGCTTAGGTACCTAAACCATTCTGCTTTTAGATAGTACCTTTAGAGGTATGGGTTTGGGTGTACGCAGCTTTGATGTAGCATTAGAGGTAACCATTTGTTGGATGCGGACCCACACCTTTTTTAGCTTGGCATATAAGTGTGTGGGTGTATGTAGCTCTAGAGAAGGATGTTTCTTTGATTCTTGGATGTTATATCCTAGGTCCTGAGGACTCTTAGGATTTTTTACTTTGTAGGTAGAGGCATCCAGATTTTTGTTGTTGAAATCTCTTGGGATGGTGGAAGTGAGGTTTGTGGAAGCCCTTTGTTTAGACAACATGTGCATTGGTTGGTCATGATTGGGATTGTTACAAGATTTATAGATGGGCGAATAAGGTGTTGGAAGAAGTGGTGGTAAAATGTATGGAGGGATATTAGGAGTTGGAAGTAGCGGGGGTAGATTGGATGGTGGAAGGTGTATGGTCACATGCTTTTGACAATTGTAGGATGATGGAGGTGGAATGGTGACATATGTTTTGGGGATACAATAGGGTTTGCGATGGAAAGTGGTAGACTTAGGAGGAGTGGAGGAAGTACCAACATCTTGAGATTGCTCACCTTGGGGTATGTATCCAAGGCCATAGGAAGGAGCAAGAACATTGACATGGACGGGCTCCAAAATACCTTGTTCATGAAGGCCTAAGCCTTTACCTTGATAGTTCATATGTTGGAGTATGCGGTGGACAACGAGATTATGTGTAGGTGGAACACTAGACACAAGTTCCTTATTGCATGAAGAAGGTGGGATAGAGGATAATGGTTGTTGGTGTTCCAAGGAGGAACACTCATGAATGAAGGTGTTAAGACCAAGGATATACGGTGGAGGATTTGCAACATGGTTGATAATGGATGGCGGAGGAGTATTATTGGTTTGATCTTCTATGTTTGCTTGGGAGGTATGCGTCTCATCAAAGGAAGTGGAAGTTGTTGGAGTATGGATAGGACTAGATGGAAGATAGATAGGCTCAGGACCATGGAACACATAAAGTGGGCTAAGAATATCATCATGGTCCACTTGATCATAGATAGGATCTTCATCATAGATGGGATCTTGATCATAGATAGGATTCAGTATGATGTGATTAATGTTATCTTGTATAAGTTCTTCATCAACGATAATATCTTGATCATAGAGGAGATAGAGATTATGGGGGGGCCGAAATTGGATCTCTAGTTCATGCATAGGATCAAGTTGCTCAGGGATAACTTCTTCATCAAAGGTAGTATCTTGATATAGGTTATGCATGGTTGGAAATTGGATCTCTTGCTCATGTATAGGTATAGGATCATTGAAAATATAGAGGTTATGTTGGGGTTGGATGGGAGTGCTTTGATCTTGATTTAGACAAGGGGTGGATGCTTCCACATGCTCTAAAGTGTGCTCTTGACATACCTCTTGGTGTTCTTGAATGGAAGCGGATAGCTCTTGGATAGATTCTTGGTTGACAACATGAAGATGCGATGGACCTTGACTTTGGTTCATGGTAGGAGGTTCTTCGATAAGCTCAAGGGTTTGCAGATGACATGAAGGTGTTGTAGGATTTGACATGGGATTGGAAGAATCTTGGGTAAGGTCAAGGACTGAAATTTGGGGACATGGTTGACTCTCTACTAGTAGCCCTTGGATCACATCATTGGTAGGTGTATGGATAGGTGAATGAGGGGATTTAGCTTTCTCTAGCTTTTCTCTAGTTGTATAAATTTGGAAAAACTCTTTCCCACAACTCATCTGATTCTCTTTTGGTCATCCATTTAGAGTTGGAGGAACTCCATAGCGGTGTTGGTGTGGGATTGGCATGTTTTGGAATATGCATCTTAGAAGGTGGCGAAGGAGGACTAGTAGATGGGGTGGTATACGATTTCTGACTTAAGGTGGTGCTTGCCTTGTCATGAGTATGGGAAAAGGATATACGATTTTGGGGCGAGGCATAGCTAGTACTGGCACATTTAGCTTGCAAGATTGCCATTTCCTATTGTAAGATTTGCATTTGTTGAGAAATTGCTACACAATCTTGGGGCGAGGGATCCAAGTTTATTTGCAATTGCAGATATTGAAGTTTTTGACCGATATATTCTAATTGGTTTTCCATTGACACAAGACTGGAAAAGCTTACTAGTTTGAGATGGGCAGCAGTAAATGTGCCGTAACAGATTGAAAATGTGTCACAAGTCGAGATCAAATGTGCCTGAAAGAATGAGTCGAATGACTTATCTTATGTGTTTGGTGTTTAACTTAATTTGGCAATGATCACACATGTACAAACATTATTCACTCACACAATACACATAAGCAATTTTGAATGTTGAATTTGAAGAATATGATGATGATTAAACAAGCATATGTGGAAGACACATCAACATGCCCTAATGTCTAGTTTGATGTAGGGTATGGCTAATTAGGTTTGGGCAATGTTTACACTAGGTTGACTAGGGATTGAAAGTGAAATCTTGTCACATAGCCAGGAGAAGGGGGTAACCCACCCTTCACCTTCACTTCCCAAAGGTAGAAAGTTCTTTGGGGCTTAGCCAAGAGTGACAGGATTCTGACTCTTAATGAGGGTGTCTTTCGATTCAGCCTCGGTTGAGGTCGTCCCTAGGGGTGATGAAATCCCCTAGCAGGCCTCCTAGGAAAGGATACACAAAAGTGAAGCAAGTGAGGTGTTTTTGATCTCCAAGGTCACCTTGCAGTGTGAGGTGAGAGAATACACACACACACTTGATTCACACTCGCACTTTGTAAATTAACCCTTTAAGAAATTGAATTGTGTGTGTGAAAATTGAATGGATAAGAGGTGTTTTTGATTCTCAAGATCACACGAAGCGCAAGAGAAGAGCATACACACCCCTAATTGCATACAAATTCACCAAACAATGAAGACACTAGTTCTTTTTAGAGCCTAAATCCAAATGTGTGATGAAGACACTGGTTTATTTTAAGCTCAATTTCAATGATGTGTAATCAAACAATGTTCGTTTTATGAGCCCAAACAAAAGTGTGTGATGAAAACAAGATTAAAGATGAAATGAGAGATAGACTAAGTGCACCTAATTATTCACTGTCCAAGCTGATGTAGATGCTAATGCTGATGTTGTTCCAGCCCCGAATGATCACCTGCAAGTCACAAAATCGAAAATGAAGCAAGTAGACTAGCATAGGAGATTGTTATGCGAAAATTGATAATCAGATAAAATTTGATGAAGATGAACTGATACAGAAAAAAATGACTACATAAACAGATTCTAGATGAAATTCTATGTGATTTGAAAAAAAAAATTCGCTGAAAATCGATCAAAATTGCTCAAGTTATAATGGTTTGAAGTTTTAACAAAGCTTTGACTTTGACTGCGAAAAAAGGTTGGCAAAAGGTATCGTCACCTGAAAATGTCTTCACTACTGCAAAGTGCACTAAGTTCTCTTTCTGATGAGTGTTTGTTTGTGAATTTTTGACTCCGTATGCAAAAGTTGTGTGAGTTTGAAAAAAAACAGCCTATTTCGCTATGTGGAAAGTCAAAAAAGAAAAAAATAAAAATGAAAAAAATAACTCATTTTTTTTTTTTAATTTTGATTTTTTTGTTTTTTTTTATTTTGGTTTTTTATTTTTTATTTTTTTTGATATTTTAAAAGTTGGTTTAAAAATTTTGTTTTTTTTTGGTTTGTTTGGTTTTTTTTTGTATTGTTTTGATTTGGTGTTTGTAATTTATGTGTGTGTGTGTGGGGTGGCTAGGCAGAGGTCAGGCTGAGGGTTGTGGTGGTGGTGGTGGGTGACACAGAGGGTGGCACGGGGGGCGGGCAGAGGTGGCAGTGGCGGTGGAGGGCGAAGGCAGCAGTGGCAATGGCCGGTGAAGGCGGCAGTGGCGGGCAGAGGTGTAGGGTGGAGGGAACGGGAGAGAGGGAGGCGCAGGGGGCGAGCGGAGGCGGCGGCGGTGGGCGGGATCGGGGGTTTGGGGGAGCCACAGGAGGGGAGAAGGGGGAGTTGCGGGAGGAGGGGAGCTGTGGGAGGTCGTAGGGGCGGAGGGAGGTCCGGGCGGCGCAGAGGGGCACGGGGAAGGGCCGAAGGGAGGTAGGGGGTTTTACAGGGTGGCGCGGGGGAGGAGCAGGGCGTGGCCGCAGGGGAGGGGAGGATGTGAGGGCCGCGGGGGTTTTTTTTTTTAATTTTATTGCAAAAAAATGGGCTGAAAAATAAAAAAAATTCAAAAAAATTTGGGTAACAAAACTAGACAAATGATTGGGGATTTCTTACCTCCAAAGCCTCCTGGACTCAACGGTGAGCTCGGTTTGTGTGTAGGAGGCCGTTTGGGAGAGTTGATGCTTGAATGTTCTATGAAACACCTGAATAACCTTCAACAAAAACTTTCAACAACAAACACTCACAAACAATAATGGGGTTAGATCACGGTGGGCACCAAAATGTGATGGGGAAAATAGGTTTATTCAAATCAATGAAAATAAGAACCCAAACATCTACAAAATATGAAGATAAAGGAAGATTAAAAACAATGAAAAACAATGATACCTTCACCTTTTACCTTTCACCTTCCATAGCTCACCTATCTCTCTTTGATCTTGATAATAAAAGCCCTCAGAAGCTTTTGCTTGCTTGCTTGTTTGAAGATGACAAAGAGTGAATGGCTGTAATACTTGTGTATTTGAAGACGAGCTTCAAATACAGAAATAGATTATGAATGAGGATGCTCAAATGAGAGTAGGGGTGCCAAAGGCGCGCCGATATCTCTGCAGCATAAGTTTACACAAAATCCCGATTTATGAAATGAAGAGAAGAAGGTTGTATTTATAGAAAAAGGTGAGGGAAGATCAATGGTTGAGAAGGAAAGAAAAGATCAACGGAGGAGGCTTGTTGAGGAACGTGCAACAAATGGAAGAAGAACACATGTCATTCGAAAAGCAGTTTAGTTGAGTTAACTCCTCTCTTGATGAGGATGAGATTTGATTTTCTTAAATTAGAATTTATTTTTCTAATTTAAGAGAAGATTTGCTTTAAAGATGCTTTAAAACTGATTTTGCTTTTGTAACTCAGCTTTTGCTTTTATGTGACACGAGGAAAGTATTTTTGGAAGATAAGAATGATTTTTCGAAGAG
The DNA here is from genome assembly GCA_027924645.1 of Cunninghamia lanceolata. Lineage (NCBI taxonomy): Eukaryota > Viridiplantae > Streptophyta > Pinopsida > Cupressales > Cupressaceae > Cunninghamia > Cunninghamia lanceolata. The sequence goes on along the minus strand of BSBN01000704.1, from coordinate 1,957,889 downwards.
ATAGAAAGCATAATTAAATAAATGAATTTATTTAATTATTTTATAGATAATTGAGAGGAATAAATAAAATATATAAAAATATATTTTATTTTTGTGAGGATTTTTTATTTTATTTAAATAAGATTTGCATTTTATTTAAATTTGGAAGAATAAGAGATTTTAATTAAATAATTAAAATTATTTAATTATTTTAGAAGAATGAAGTTGGTGCAAGTGATTTTAATTAATTAAATAAAAGGTAATTTATTTGATTAAATGAGAGGAAGTGAATCACATAAATAACTAAATGTATTTATTCATTGATAGAGGAATGTGAAGGTAAAATAAATATTTAAAAAATTTATTAAGTGCATGAACCATTCTAAGGCTTGTCCTCCTAGGCATTGTGGGCAAAGACGAAGGAGGAATTGGTCGTCAGGCATACCATGAATAATTCATTGATGTGGTCATGAGGGTCTCCTTTTCCTTTGTATTTATCAAATTTAGGGACTTCAAAGTGTTGAGGAAAAGGTATAGTTGTCATGTTTTGATCAAAGGGATAGGGACATAAGTATTCAAACTTATAATGTTTCTTTTGGGTTCCTAGTTGAATGTTTTTGAGAGCATTTTCATTTCTTTCCATTCTTGATTGAAAGGATTTGCAAGGGGAGGTTATGATTGTTGTTGTGGGATGGTGTATTCTTGGGGGTTATGTGGTGGTAGGCCCATAGCTTGTGAATGGATAAGGGGTTCGTATGTTTGATGTTGTGGTTGAGTGTGAGTGGAGGAATGATATGTATGATGTGATTGGAAGGGTGGTTGTTATTGTTGGGTGATGTTTTGATGTTGCATAGAAGCAACGTGAGGGGTTTGTTGATGGGTGGTGGAATAATATGTTTGTGTGGGATGCATATAATTTGTTAAAAGATTTTGAGATTGATGTGGTGGATGTGGTGATTTGAGAGGTGTTTGTGAAAGTACATTAGGGAGTAATGTTGTTTGGGTTATAATCATATTTTGTGGGATAACTAAGGGAGGAAGTGTTTGTGGAATAGTAATGGTGTTAGAATTGTTTTGGTGAATGTTAGACAAGGGTGGTGCAGCAAGGATAGTTGAATTGGTAGGCATGATGATGGAAGTTGAAAAATTGGATGGTATCATATGGAATGGTAGACCATAAGGGGTCCTGACCCTTGTAGTTGTGAGGTGGTGTTACCCCCTAACTATTGATCAATTGTGTGAATGGAGTTGGTAGTTGTAGTGAAGTTAGCGGATAGATTATCATAGATAAGATTGTTGGGATTAGGCACACATCCCCATGGTTGATTGTAGATGGGTGATGGTGGTTTATCATTTATGATTTTCTTGAGTTTATCTTGGTCAAATGAGTGGGGGAGATATACCCCATGTTCAATGAGTCGTTTGAGGAATTCATCCTTATGATTATCAAGGAATTGTTCAAATTTGTAATGCAATCCTCTTTCATTAAGGAAATTGATGAAGGTGGGAGAATACATGTGTTGTGGTATGGACGTTTCACCCTCTTTGGGTTGGTTGACATATCCTTCCATGTTGCTTGTGGTGGAGCCATGTGGAGAGAGGGGTTCATAGCAGGAATCCATCTTTCTTTTAGCTTGTGATCGTGTGATAGGAGGCATAAAATGGTGAGTGTGTAATGGATGCTTGGTTAAAGTTTGATGATACAGATGTTTGTAAGATTGATGATGGTTGGGGGATGATAGTATCCTCGAGAGGAACACTTAAGTTCGAATCTAGATCCTTTGATGAGATTTGATGGGATTTTATCCTAACTTAGGGTGGACAAAGAGCCTAAGAAAAGAGGATAACGAGATTGTCTTACTTAGGGTAGACAAGATGAACCAAGCAAAACATGATTCTTGAAGTCCACCAACTTAGGAGTAGTCTAAACTCCTAAGCTAGCTTATTCAAGTAGGATAATATCTAATTTGTACTAAACTTAAGATAGAAAAATTCTTAAGCCTAATACAACTAAAAGAGGATGAAAAGATATAGATTTTAACCTTAGATATGATGGAATTGGATTGGTTTGATTTTTAGATTAGTTGTTTTGATTTTGTTGGATTTGGTTGGATTCAGATGATTTGTTTGTTAGGATGAGTTGATGATAAAGAGGGAAATTGGTAATTGGTCACAAGATATGATTCAAATGGATGATGTGGGGTGCAAATGCGGGGAAGTATGGATGATTTTGTGGTTGTGAGAATATGTGGAGTGATTGGAGGAGGTGACAAAATTGCAATGATGTTTACAAGAGTAACTATACTCAGATTTGGGTGACTTATGAACCGACACTAAGATAGGAGATCTAAGTGCAGACATGTGGTAGATGGGCACTAAGATAGAGGGTCTCAGTGCTAAAAGATGATGGAAAAGTGTTGAGATAGAGGGACTTAGTGCTAAAAGGGGATGGACAGGGACTGAGATAGGGGGTCTCAGTGCTTAAAGGTGATGGACAGGCTTGAGACAGAGGGTCTCAACATTGAAAGGTGATGGATACGCGTTGAGATAGAGGGTCTTAGTGCTAATAGGTGGCAACCAGGCACTGGGACAAAGGGTCTCAGTGCTAACAAAAGGCAAATGGGTGCCAATGGATGAAATCGAGCACTAAAAGATGTTAGATGGGTGTTGAGGGGTAGTATGAGTCAATGTTTAATCTAGGTGCTAATGTATGTAGTAAAGGCACTGATATACAAGTTTTACGTGTTGAGAGATAGGTATAGGTGTTGATTCAATATGTTTTGATTTTCAAGATGATTTTAGGTTGACTTGGCAAGAGACATTCAAACAAATATGCACAATGGCTGATTTGAGAACTTTTTGGGAATAAGGATGATAATGATTTCATGGTTTTTGCACAAAAAGACATGCCAAGAACTTGATTACAATCCTAAACTATTCAAGTGGGAGTGATATACCTTGTGGATCTCACGAAATAGTCATGGGTTAATCTCAACTCAAAATAGAGAAGTGATTCCCACCCCCATTAATACCATATTGCTATAGCTTGGATAGATAGGGAATATATGGTCATGTACCACCATATGCCCCTTACCTTGGAGACTTTTGTCTTGTCCAAAGTATACCCTATCTCAAGTATAGTGGTATGTGTGAGCTTCTTCCCCTCCTAGTATAGCGGTGCACCACAAAGTATAATGACCGAAGGGCTTATATAGGATATACAATTTGCTACGGGATGTCCCAATATATGCTAGGTATGTAAGGGAATGAATCTATAAATGGGGGTGTCTCAAGCATCCAACCAAGAGTGTTAACCAAACCAAGTCTAGGCGGACTGAAGGTCTTAGGGTTTTTACTTAGACCGGATGGGGTCCTTCCTTTGAAGTGAGTCTTTTGATTCTCACAACGCTTATATACCACGCTAGAAAATGTGGTTGAGGTCATCCCCTTGGTGATGAAATCCAAGGTAGGCACCCTAAAAGGAAGGAATGTTGATCACTTTTGATCTCTAAGATCGCATAAAGTGTGAGGGGAGAGCATACATGAAAAACACCCTAGGATTAACAAAATGACAAGAAAGAGTGCAAGGAGGGTTTTTGATCCTCAAGATCACCAAAGGGTGTGAGGGGAGAGCATACACCTTCCTAGAACTCTACAAATATGACAATCAAGTTAATTAGCCCCTAATTTAACTTAGTGCCTAATGCTAGTGTAAAAATGGGTCTTTGACATGCGGGGCTACAAGAAAAATTGTTAGTAATTTGATAATATGGCCTTGGACAATTGAAAGGTGTTAAAAAAACAAGGATTAGTCCAACAAGATGATAAAGAGTTAGCAAATCAAACCAAAAATAGGAACAAACGCTGGAACAGTTTGTTTCAACACTGACAAAAATAGGCACTGAAATAGACGGTGTAGGAGCTAATGCAAACAATGCAGATGCTAAACTAGAAAAGGTCAATGGTAAAATAGAAAGGTAGGTGCTAAAATAGATATTGTAGGGACTAAAACACAAAGTTTTATACCTGACTCGATAGGTGCTTATCTGTTCTGTCCAAACGTGATCTGACCTAACGATAGTGATGGCTTGCAAACTTGATAAAACCTACAAAAAAAACACTTCAAACCTATAAAACAACTTATTAGCCCAGTTAGATGTACAAAATAAATCAATTTGAACTTTAGTTGTGAAAGTAGTTTGCAAGTCAAAGCTCAAACGGATTCCAAGTTAGGTGCTAAACCATGAAGTGTGAGTGCTACTTCATGTTGTGTGGGTGTTGAAGTCTTCTGTCTCGGCGCTGAAGCATTATGGGCAGAGTGGAGGCTTACAAACTTGATAAAATCTACAAAATAGAGCAATACAAACCTACAAATAAAGTGTTGAGCATCATACAATAGTCACCAACATAAATGCAACATAATTAAACATTAAATTCACACCCAATCAAGAAATGAAAATTCCCTGAGTTTGGGTGTTGATCCTTACAGTATAGGCACTACTTCATGATGTTTAGGCACTGATCCCCAAAAACTAGGTACTAAAGTGTGGCAAGACAACCTAGTGGAAAGAAGAACCCAGTCACTGAATAGAGGGGCACAAGCGCTGATAGCTGAAATATGAGCGCTGCTCTGACTTGCTTAATAAAATTTCAACACAATTTCATAGAAAACATAAGATTAGGAGGTGGAGATCCCATCGGGCATGACAAAAATGTGAGCACCAAAGAGATGAACCTAAGAGGGATGGATAGACAAGACTAATTCACCCTAGTTCATCAATCTAAGTCACCTCAAGACTAGGCTAAAGAGAGATGCATAAATCAACTAACCTGCACCCTATCACTATGCAACACCCCTATCACTATGCAACACTTTTGATTTGCCCTATGATATGATAAACTATATGCTAATTGCTAAATGAAAAGTGCTCAATGGGGCAGAATTTCATTACATTCAAATTGCTTGTTTGAAATGAAGGGGAAGGGTTCAATTTATAGATTTTTGGAGGTGATGATGGAGGGATAGAATCAATTATGAAAATCAAGAGCTCACATTACTTGAGGATCCTCAGGCAAGGAGAATTGGACAAATGGTACAAAGGGATTGTATGAGGAAGATGCTCCAAGACTCAAGGGGAGATCAAGGGATGAAATTGAATGGTTGAATGGATGGATGGCTAGGATTAGGTAGGTGTATGACATGTAAGGAATCATTTATGGAAATGTATGGTTTGAATTTTGTGAAGAATTTAAAATTTGGAAGAGAGGACAAGTGTAATTTTAAATTCCATGTGATAGTGCCATATGGAATTCAAAATTGGAAGAATAGTGGAAAGAAGGATAAGTATGACAAAAGGAAGATTTGCCCATACTTCTAAGACACCACTTGTCATGTACATGCATGTACATGAAATGACTGCCCATCTAGAAGCATGGGAGAAAGGGGTAACCTAGGATTAATTTGATCAAACTATGTGCACACACTTAGGAGGAATTTTAATGATTGATTACAAAGGTAATAAAAAATGGACCAAATAGGTAATTAAATAAATAGGTATATTTATTTAATTTTTGGGAGGTGAAAATTAACTATAGTATTTTAAATGAATTTTTTAAATTTTTGGACTATAGTAGGAGAAAATGATTTTTTCGTGATAAGAAGAGATGAGAAAATATTAATTAAATAATTATGAATTATTTAATTAACATATGCATTGTGTGGAATGGTGGAGTTCATTCAATTTCTGATAACGAAAGGTGGTTGTTGTTGAACTCCATTATTAACCAATACATTGATGCAAAAAGGGCATGCACATAGCTCAACAGACCAACGGATCATATATCAAGCAACCTACTAGCTATAATGTGTTACACTTAAATTTTCAAACTAGGGAATTATATTCTTCTTGGATGGTTCCCATACTATGTGTAAAGTTAAGGATTCCTAAATTGTAATCTAGAAGTTGTGCATAGGAATAAACTATTGAAAGGAAAACAAACTTTATTTACAAGAATTGACAAGGACTATGAGTAAGTAATTCTGATAAGAAATAACCAATGCTATTAAGTTGTGATGGTGATAGTTTGTCATTGATGTCAAAAGGTATTGAGAGAGTTGAGTAAGTGTGCATTTTCACAAGGTATCATCAGGACTGCAGGTCACTTGAGGATCACTTGCACTATTGACATAGGTTGTTCAGGATCATGTCTTTCATAGTTGAACATCAATCAAGAGTTGTATAAGTGTCTTGATTATGAGTTCAATAAGGGTGTTGTTAGTTGAGTTGGCTTGATTAGTGTATACCTTCAATGTGGTGTGGTGTTGTTGATCATCAGTTGTTTATCAAAAGGTATCATTTGTTTTCTTGTCTTGTTCACATAGAAGGGAGATGTTGATCATCTAATGATTTTAGTGTTGATAGTATAGTGTTCATCATGATCTTTGTGGTTAAAGTGAAGAAAGTTTGATTTCTCACTTTAGGACTTGTTTGAATTTATCATCCTTCATGTTTCATTAGATCATGTATCAGGATGTTGTTCATGGAGACCTCAAAGAAGATCTCAGTTGGTGTTGGTATTGGTATTTATGTTGTTTGAGCTTATGTTTTTGATGATATCAGTCATTCATACTTGTTGTTGGCAGAAGTGAGTCTATGGTTGTTGACACATGCTTCATGGTTCTCTCAGTAAACACATGCTTGGCAGGTTAAAGGTAATGGTTATACTGACAGAGGTGATTGTTGATTATGCTATCATTGGTTTTAGTCTTGGCATAACAGTGATAGTATCATTGTTATTATTATGATCTTCTTAGTTTGTAATAACAGTGAGCTTATTTAGTGTCTTGATATAATTGGCATTGAGACAATTTTATCTCAAGATCTTTAAGTACTTTGTTTAAAAGCTAAGCTTAAATCTATTCTAACTATCACTATTGATAAGAACTTTATTTTATAAAAGGAAGTTGACTTCCTATCGAAGGTTACTACTAGTTAAGTGACTTGGTGGAGGGTTTAAGACCATGGGGCAACCGGCCCCTTCACCCTGCTAGACCAATTCTCCCAGTCTCCTTCTTGTGCACGGTAGCACCAAAAGGAATAAGTCATTTGAAATGAGTGCTAAAAAAAGTCTATTAAAAGGCTATGTTTAAATGAACATTTGGTTTGAATTTTTAGAAGACCATAAAAGATTTTTATGAAGAGCATCGAATATCATATTTGATGAGGAGCACGTTATAAGGGAGTTCAATGCATATTTTAAGGGGGGGCCTTGATGCCTTTTATAAAGTGGAGATTTGTTTTAAGTATTGAATAAGTCTTATATTTAATTTTTAAAAAATCTTTATCTCCTATTTTGTCGGCTCACAAATGCCATATTTTTAAAAGCTATTTTTTAGGAGTTTTAAGGAGTTTTTTAAAGGCAATTTTTATGGGAAGATTTTATTCTATTTTAAACTTTCCCTTGTGGCAAACAGATTAATAAGGAGAGTTTTTTTTTATGGAAAAAGATTTTTTTTATTGGCCTTCTTATGAGAAGACTCAAATGATTTTTTTTGAGAACAAAATTGATGGTATTTGCAGATGATTTAATTTTGCAGATTGAAGATTTTGAAGGGATTTTTGAAGTGCTCAAAGGAATATGAAAAGTTATGATAGGAGATTGAAGAGAAATTATTTTATTTCTGACAGGGACAAAATTTGATTAGAATTTGTTGAAGATTTTTCAATCAAAGGAGATGAATGTTTTTGTAGAAGAAAATGAAAAGTCTTTTGTAAGTTCTTCATTGAGACAAGATGAAAATGATTATACAAAATGTGGAAGGTCATCAAGTCATCTTGTATATAATGTTTTTGTAGGAATATTGTTTGAATGTTTTTTGTGTGATTCAATATGTAGGGTTGAAGATATTATTGTAAAAATCCTCTTGAAGAGAAAAGATAGATGAGAAGGTGATATTGGACATGTGATGAATAAAGGGTGTGATGAAAATGCATCTATGAGAAAATTATTAAAGAGATGAATTAGGGTTTAAATGGTGCAAATTAGATTGAATGGCAATCACTTCTTGCACATGAGATCTTTTGTTTAGATTGATTGAGAAAAGGCAGTGAGGCAAATTCAACCAGTGAGGCTTGTATGGTTAGTGAGACCTATTTGTATAGGGGTTGGTGCTCCTTGAAGTTGGTGCTTCTAAACATTGTAACCAGTGAGGTTTTTGATTAAGCCAGTGAGGCAGTTTTGAGTGGTTTTTCTACCCGAGGAGGGTTTTCCACTCGTTAATTTCTTTGTGTTATGATCTCATGTCTTTTGTAATTACATATGATTGAACATTTGATTTTGGTTGTTCAAGTATTGAATTTAATTTTTGATAAACTTTATTGTCAAGTTTGAAAAGTCATAAATTGTGGTTTTTGACTCAACACTGATTCAACTCCCCTCTCAGTGTTGATTGTACTCCTACAAGTTGGTTGTAACTCAAATGGTCTTATGTAACTTCAAATAAAGGAACAACTAATAGTTAATCAGTGATCACCTTGACTCAACAACACAGATTATCAATATCTAACTAATTCACAGGACATAAACTCATTACTACATGCATTAATCACAAAAACATAAACATATATTATAAATTAAACACATGAACATATAGGAGAGACACAGTTACCTCAAGTGGCCCTTGCTTGAGTGACTGTGATCCTACAAAAGCTAACTAGATTTCTACTGTATCTCTAAAACCATGACTGAACTCAAAACACGCATTCCTTTAATGAATGCTTGAAGAAACTATAATAACAATTCTAATAACACAATCTATGTCTAACCTATGTTCTATATACAAAATCTAACAATCCCTATAGACAAGATCAAACTTCTTCTCTTTGAACAAAACTACCAAGAAATAAATACCATAATTGTCCATTCTCCAATAACATAGGGAGAGGACTTTATTACTAATCAAACTAGGAATAGGAAACTAAACTTCCATAAAGATAATGTAGATGGCACAGTCCTGCTATAACTCTCTTTAGTCATTATGCAAAATAGTCATAATTGGAAACAAAATATGGAGTATGATATAAGATTACTTTGTTATTCATGATTGTGTCAACTGTCGAAAGATAACCATCAAAGAGTGGAGAGTTATGCCTAACTCATATCCAATCAATTGGGATTCTTCTTCCTTTAGTTGTGGGTGACTCTATTGTCTGTTGTGGAACATGATATCTATACATCACCACTACTAAAATTAACTTAAAGTACCATCATATTTTATTAGCAATCATCAATTCACACACAATTAATTCACAACATATTATATACCAATCTTAATGCTTTCAATGTCTTAAGGATGATTATAGGCATAGTCAATATATATAAAAGTCTAGGAATGTCTTTGAAAGCATGCACTTAAAGCAAGAGAAATGGGACAAAACGTAGCCTCATCACACCCCCCAACTAAACATGTTGATGGTCCTCCAGCAACCAAGGTCTTTGATTGTATTGAAGAGGTATCTCCCTCTAATCTGTAGGTTCTTCCACTCCTATGTCCTATTTGAGATAGAAGCCCTTCTGCTCTGCCAACCTGTGTTGGAAACTTGTATATGATGTCTGAAGATGTTGTCATTGATGGAAATAAGAAAAGTAACAAGATTGAAATAGTGCTTTTGGTCTGGAGAAGAAGACTTAGCCATTTTTGGTTAAGTGTTGGCAATACACAAGAGACAGTGACAGAGAGGCAGTATAATGGCTAGTATTGGTCCACAGTAAAAGATCAAATCATGTGGTTCAGGTATGTTGTTCACAGTCCTTAGATGATCATTTATCCAAGGTTTCAATCCTTGATGAGTGCTGGAAGTCCATAATCAAAAAGTCTAAGTCTGGCAGTGCAGAGAATAGGGGAAATCAGAACAGAACACCCAACTAAATTGGTCCACATTCCTCTAATGTAACATATTATGTTATGCAATTTTAAGGTGTTGTAAACACATATGTGAAGTACTCAAATCTAGAGTTGCAAGTTATGAACTTCACAGGAGAGTCAGTTATGAATGCCTAAGTATCGCTACTTGGTATGACATAGTTTGACTGTGACAGAGCATGTATTCTGGTGGTCCGCATTCTACCACAAGAGAATATTGTACTTTGCAGTTCTAAAGGTATGATCTATGATATGAAAAGAGTCTCTGATATGGATTTGAGAAATTCTTGTGGTCTGCAGTGAAAGATATTGTCTGACAGTTGAACTAAACCAATGAACAGTCTATGGTTAAGACCGACATGACAGTATGATGTGTGTGCGGTAAGTTTTGGTGTTTGGAACTTAATCATCCTAAGTGGTAAAATAGTTGAGGTCGATGTGTATAAAGGTATTTCAAATATTGTTTGGGTCTGGTATAGTTTTTGGAGAATGAATTTGGCTGATAGAGTACATAATGCATGACTACAAGGTACACTTTATTTAGGCCGACCTAATATGAAGATTTTGTTTGTTATATATATATATATATGATATTGATTTTGGTGTTTGGAGGAGGAGATGTGGATATGAATGTGAATGTGTGGAATATGTGAAGTACAAATCAAGCGACAAGAATAGAAGAAGAAAGATCTTGTCTAATGTAAAAGAAGAGTAACAGAGTAGTCAATATGAAGAGTTTTGAGACAGTATTTTGAGCACTCATTGGAGTTGCAATCATGCATATGTAGATGCAATCAGAGTAGTTCATTTTGGCAGTGAGCCATTCCCTTTCTTCTTTCTTTCTCTAGGCAGTGAGCACTTCTTTTGGGCAATGAACCCTGGGCAGTGAGCCTTTATTGTAATTTAGTATTGTTCCTACTTAATATATTGTGAGCTAACACTCACCGTGTTTTTTCCCAGTTTTGGGTTTTCCACATAAAAATCTTGGTGTTCATGTGTGATGGATTGTGGTTGTTACTTCTATGTTTAATTTTCTTTGGTGTTGCATGTGGTAAATGGATTATTAGTTTAATAAAGTACTGATTCATGCCCCCCCCTCTCAGTACTTTGGGTGTTCAACAACATGTTCCACCTAGCCTATTCTGCTGCCTAATTTTTCCTCTATTCCAACCAATGTGGAATTAGATAAAGAAGTAGGGGAGGATGGAACACCAAAGGAAACCAAGTTATTCCATGGTCATTGGCTGATCTAATATATTTTTGTGCCCTATTGATTGCTACTAAGAGGTTGAATACTAAATGCAGCTCTTTCCTTTGCAATGCTGGTGTCAACTCTTTCTACCTACCCTATGAAAAACCCAAAGCTTCCTTACCAATCCCCTCAGATAATTCCCTAAATTTCTTGTAATATGTTGCTCTACATTCCAGGAGTTTAGTTTCCACTTCAAGATGTTCAATTAGATTAATCCAATCCACCACTATCTTGTTGGGATCTGGGGCTTCTAGCCTAATTTTGAGAGGGAGTGATTTCTCACTCTCATTATACTGTTGTTGTAGAATCTCTCTCCTATGCTAATTCTGGATGAATGATGCTAGGGCCTTCAATTGCATGTCCCCAATAGCAACTAGGGGATTCTAGTTGGTGTCATATGGAATGGCCAAATCATGCAGATAGAATTCACACAATTGATTTTGCATTTTACGGGTAGCTTTTTGGTAGACTGTTAGAAATAAAGTAGGTGTAAAAAGTAAAACAGGGGCATCACTATAAAGTTGGCTAAACTAAAAACTTAAATACTGCTCCTGTAGATAGAGGACATAAACTCTTGCAAGTGGTCGACACCTCATCAACTAGATAGTCATATCTACCATTTTGTCTATGTTAAATTTTAGTCTCTTTATTTATGTATCCTTCACCTCTATCTCTTTGCTATGCTTCTCCTTCAACTCATCCTATCCTTTTACCAATTCATCTATCTTATTCCATAGCTGCAAGGTAACTATGAACAAGGTTGATGGGGTAGGTTCGTCTGGTTCTTCTTCTTGTTGCACATGCTCTAGATTTCTTCTATTAATTTCTATAATGGCCAATTGGGCCAAATGATATAGTCCTATCCCCTTTTTCTGGTAAACATGTGGTTGATGCTCCAACCTCCTAACCCATTCATTTAACCCTATCTCCTTTTGTTGGTAATCCTTCAACTGCTTCTCCAATCCTGCAATTTTCTGTAGGGCTACCTGTAGTTCATCCTACTTTCCCTCTGTTGTATCCTCAGAATTCAACAACAATTCCTCTACTTGAATTCCATCTGGAGAGACTAATAAGTCTAGTTTTTTAGTATAAGGGGGAGGTTGATGTCATTTCCTAGCTGTATATAAATCCTCCTCCTCAGACTCTGTATCAATCTCCAAGATAAGTGTGTGGCCCACATTTCTCTATTCCCTATCAACAAACAGATGTTCTCTTTTAGAGTTTGTATCAGTGACACATCAACCACATTCTTTTGTTTAGGATGGGTTTTCCCTCTTGAAAGTTCTCTCTCCTTTAGGCGGTCTGAGCACCTATGTGATTGAGTAGTTACCTTTTGTTTCTTTGCTACTTTCTATTTCTTTTTGGCTCTAGATGAAGAAGAGGATGCTTTTATCTTCTTGGTGAGCTTTGAGGTAGAAGGAGTATCATGGGCAGTTTTAGTTATTGTGGGTGTTGAGTTGGTAGCTCAAGGCTCTAGTTTTGTTTTGCATTTTGCTCTGTGCGGCTAGAGGTCTACGATGGTGAATGCTCTAAAAAGGGGGTTCACACTGGTGAAGTTGCAGGTGTGGGAGATCTTTAAGGTTCACTTTAGGGTTATCAAGGCTTGGAGCTAGATGCTCCTCAGTGGTTTCTCAGCAGCGGGTAGGTGAAGCTTTTGGTTGGGAAGAGGTTGCAGGTACTTCCTTTTCTTCCCCTGTTTGTACATTTTATACCCGTGCCTCTTCTTCCTTCTTTGGTTCAACCCTCATCAATATGATTAATTTCAAGAAAACATCCCCAAGAAATATTGGGGCATTGAATAGATAAGCTCCTTTTTATTAATAGCACAACCAGGCCATGATGAGATAATGAAGACTAGCTATTTTTTCTTCTATACTCAGTACACATTCTTTTTAACAAATTGATCAAGAAATTTGAAACATTCACTACTCTCCCGTGATGGAGATGGCATAAAAGTTTGAAATGTACAGTATAAAACAAAGATTGCCTCCCATCACAGGTAAGATATCTAATAACATAGGTAGCAACAAAGGCCCATAACCAGGTAAAGAGACTCATTTAGTACCTTGAGATGTAGATTCCATTCTTTTTCCTAATTGACTAAATTCAACCGTTTCTGAAATGGCATCAGATCTTACAGGGAATTCTTCTCCAACTGCTTGTAGCCCCATTACATCGGCAATGGCAGTAATAGATGCATCAACTCACAATCCTCTGACTATAGCTTCATTATTTTGGAATGTTCTCATAAACTACTGGGTCATGGCTTCATTATACTCTTTCAGCTTAAGAAAATAATCCAACCACCCTTCTTGCTGAAAGATAAACATGCAATCTATGTTAGACAATAATGTCATGTGGACTATAGGCTCTCTCCTGATTGGTTCACCAGCCATCGTGATATCTCATGAAACTCTACTACTGAACCCAATTCCACTCTGTAAACTCAATTTCCTCAAATCAATCCCATGTTCTTCGGCAAATGCTTTTACCAGTCACTTATTACTAGTTTCTATCTGCTAGATTGTATGTTATGTAGCGCGGATAGTCATAATTATGAAGGGAGAGATTTCAATGTACATGAAGTAATTCCTATGTATGAAATTCCCCCCTCCCCAACTAAGGTGTCATTTGTCCTCAAATGAGATGACAGGTTATGTTGGCAACTTGTACATAATGTCTGAAGATGTTGTCATTGATGGCAACAAGCAAAGGAACAAGATTGGAATAGTGCTTATGGTCCAGAGAAGAAGACTTAGCAATATACTAAAGCAGTGACAAGGAGACAATGTTTACACCAATATTGGTCTGTAGTAGAAAATCATATCATGATGTTCAGGTATGTTGTTCACAATCCTTAGATGATCATTTGTCCAAGTTTTTAGTCCTTGATGAGTATCGGAAGTCCATCTTCAAAAAGTCTAAGTCCGACAGTGCAAAGAACAGAGGAAATCATAACAAAACACTCAACTAAATTAGTCTACATTCCTCCGCTGTGGCATATCTTGTTGTGAAGTTTTGAGGTGTTGTAAACACATATTTGAAGTATCCAAATCTAGAGTTGCAAGTTCTAAGTTCCACCAGAGAGTCATTTATGAATGCCTAAGTATCGCTACTTGGTATAGTATAGTTTGACTGTGATAGAGCATGTGTTCCAGTGGTCCACATTCTACCGCAAGAGAATATTTCACTCTATAGTTCTAAAGATATGATCTGTGATATGAGAAGAGTGTTTGATATGATTTTGGAAGCATCTTGTGGTCCGCAATGAAAGATGTTGTCTAACAGTTGAACTAAACCAGTGAACAGTCTGTGGTTAAGGCCAACATGACAGTATGATGTGTGTGCTATAAATTTTGGTGTTTAGAACTTAATCCTAAGTGGTGAAATAGTTGAGGCTGACATGTGTGAAGGTGTTTCAAATATTGTTTGGGTCCAGTATAGATTTTGGAGAATGAATTTGGCCAACAGAGTACATAATGCATAACTACAAGGTACACTTCGTTAGGCCGACCTAATATGAAGATTTTGATTGTTGTGGATATATATATGGGATTGAATTCAATATTTGAGGGTGTGATATGAATGTATATGTGTGAAATATGTGAAATATAGAGCAGGCAACAAGAGAAGAAGAAGAGAGATCTTGTCCAATGTAAAAGTAGAACAGTGGAATAGAGTAGTCAAGATGAAGAGTTTGGAGACAGTATTTTGAGCATCCATTGGAGTTGCAATCATGCATATGTAGATGTAATCAAAGCAGTTCATTTTGGTAGTGAACCATTTCCTTTCTTCTTTGTTTCTCTAGGTAGTCAACCTTCTTGCATTGAGCACCTTCTTTGGGTAGTGAGCCTTTCTTGCAATTTGGTATTGATCCTACATAATATATTGTGAGCTAACACTTACCGTGGTTTTTCCCAGTTTTGGGTTTTCCATGTAAAAATATTGGTGTTCATGTGTGATGGATTGTGGTTGTTACTTCTATGTTTAATTTTCTTTGGTGTTGCATGTGGTAAATGGACTTTTAGTTTAATAAGCAATAAGTTTAATAAAGTACGGATTCAGCCCCCTTCTCAGTACTTTGGGTATTCAAAAATTGGTATCAGAGCCTAGTTCCTTAGAAGAAGTCTCGTAGCTTGAGGAAGATCTTGGAGGTTGAACACATGGCAAGTAAAAAATGTCCCACTCCTCTTGAAGAAATTGATGCAACTGAAACTGAAGAAGAATGCACATTTGTCAATGAAGAAGAACTCAAGCTTGCACTAGCAGATCTTGAAAAGGCTAAAATAGAAAATAGGGATTTGAAAGATAACGTCAAGGAAGTAGATGAGTGCATCAAAAAATTGAGGGAGCAAGTCAAGAAGTTCAATGAAAAATATAAGGAGGTTAGTGAAAAATTGATATCTACAAATGACACCTTGAGTAATCTAAAAGTGGAAGTTGTAAAAAGAGCAAAAGTAGAAGAAGACCTAAGTCAGTTGGTGAAAAACAAAATTGAAGATTGTACAAAGCTTGAACAAGAAGTTGTGGATCTGAAAGCTAATCTGAAACATGCATGGAGTCAAGAAGAAAAATTCAGAGTAAGTGCTACCCAACTTGATATAATACTTGCTAGTCAGAAGAGTCTTGATGATAAAGAAGGCTTGGGATTTGACAAAGGTGAAAGTTCCAAAACCGGTCAAGAAAAGAATGTTGGGATCAAGAAGGACAAAGGCAAACATATTCAAAATCATAGGAACAAACCTAAAAGACCACTAGTCAGGCAACCAAATTCTCAAAGGTACCCTTCTTTCAGTGGTTATTGTAATGCATTCAATAAATTTGGTCATAAAACTACTTAGTGTAGGAGCAGAGTGAATCAAAATGTTCCATCATTCTCTAGTCAGTGTTTCATTTACAATAAAATAGGTCACAAAGCTAATGAATTCAGAAGTCAGATAAGAAATAGTTACAATAATAGAAGGCATGTTCAAACCTTCAAAGGTAGCTACTTTAACTACAAAAGGTTTGGTCATAGAGCTAGTGAATGCAGAAATCAGATAAGGAACAACTATAACAATAAAAGGAATGCTCAATCTTTCAATGGGAATTGTTTTTCATGCAATATATTTGTGCACAAAGCTAACCAATGCAGATCAAGGATGAATGAGAGAAACAATAGACAGAGAAGTATTGTATGTTTCAAATGCAACAAGCTTGGAATATTGCAAGGTTCTACATAAGCAAGAACATAAAGAGGAACAATCAGGTAGAGAAGAGAGAACTGGTACAAAAGATTGATCCGACAGAGATCAAGAAGGACATGAATCAAATTTGGATCAAGAAGGAAGTGCAGGAAGTCAAGGATGAGTCCGCACCAGACTCTGGTGTTGGTGCTTCCTCTGGGAAGTAAATTGAGAGCTCTGGCTTAGGGGGAGCTTAATGTAAAATTCCATTCCCCCAGCTAGAAGTGTGGTGTTGATATTCAACACAAAGGTATAAGCTAGAAAATAAGAAAACAAAGTTTTTTGAGAAGATTCCAGTAGAAAAGAATCTAATGCGGTGAATTGCAGAGCAATCTAGATTGAGTGGGGACAACAAAGAAAGGGTTTGATAGCTTTTTGAATGAAGCATTTATTGCGGTTGAATCTTAATGAAATAAATAATATAAGGGATTCAATTGAAAGAAAAATCACTTTGCATTCAAACCTTCAAGCGACTAAAGAAACCTAAGAAGCAAGCTAGGGAAATTTCAAGCATCTAGTGAAGAAACCCTAACGAAGGCAAAAGGTATTTATCGTTAGGTCTTTCAAAAATTCTATGTTAAATTTGTAAAGATGTATACTCCTCAAGTAATTGAGATAACCGAGAGGTCTCGACCCAAGTTCAAGAAGCGCCCCTTTAAATATTTAGAGAATGATCCAGATGGGGAATTTTCTAAGATTCTGCATGGTATTATTCATATAGAGGATGTTAGGGCTTACATTCATACAAACCTAGATGAATATGATCACAAAAAATTAGGGGACATTTATCTAAAGGAACTGATTGATGACAATTTTGAGTTGAAAGAAGAGTATAGTGCCCTAGTTGAGAAGAAATTAGACACCTAGTTGGATTTTCCTGTGGTCCCAGATGATTCCTGGGTTAGATATATCTTGAGAAGGATTCATGATGAATTATTTTGGCTTGATGAACCCTATATGATAACAAAGGATGCCATTAAAGTAGTCACTGGCATGTGATCCACTAGGAAAGTTTCAAAACTTAAGGCTATGAAGAACAACACAGTAATGTAGTTGACAGGAGCGAAGTTTGATAAAAGAGCATTAACTATAAATGATATTGTGGATCCAAGTGTGAGATTTGCATCAAAAGTCATTGGTTATGAGATTTATTTCTCCAATAGGGAGAACTCTAATTTTGCAACAGCTATATATGCAACATATGATATGGTCAAAAACAACACTGACTATGACCTATGTGAATTACTCCAGCAACATCTTATGGAGAATTTGAAAAAGACAAAAGATTCAAAATATCCCATCATGTATGGAACCTTGATCATTTATTTATTCTTTTATTTTCTAAGGGAGGTACATGGTATAGGGAATATTGGTTGGCTTGGGAATTCACCTGTTGTAGGTCAAACTAGAAATCATCTACAGAGTCTGGGAAATGTAGATAAATAGAATGCAAATTTATGGGGATACTTCAAGAACTTCCAAAAGAAAATGCAGGCCAGAGCTAGAATTCCAGAAAAAGTTGTGAAGAAATATGAAAAGGATATTGTGTTAATGATAGATGAGGACAAATGCCCCATGGAGGCTATTGAACCAAGAATTGTTTGGGTCCCACCTATGGGATATGAGGTAACAGAAGAAGTCTTGTTTGGTTTGGCAGAATTAATGTTAAGCAAACCCAAGGATCCCAAGGAAGAAAGGTTTGACACTTTTGAGGAACTATCTCTCAAAGTGCATTTGGAGCACAAACAACTTGAAATAAAGAAGAATGCAAGGAAAATGATAGATGAATTTGCCAAGAGCCGTGGGTTTACATATGAAGAAATAAGTGAAGCAAGAGCTAAGGCAGAGGCTTCAAAGGCTACAAATGCTTCGATAGAAAATGCATCAAGTGCTCTAGAAGGGAAAACATCAGAAGCCCCGAAGAAGAAGAAAGAGGAGAAAATTAAGAAAAAGAAGCCTGCACTTTGTCCTATGAGAAGGACAAGAGTGTCATCCTCAGCAACAGCTACCATTGAAGTTGAGAAAGAAAAGACAGAGTCTGCAAAGCAAGTGCCAAAGGAGAAACTGGAAGAGAAAAAGAAAAGAAAGAAAGAAAAGGCTACAAAAAGGGTGTATGTAAGCCTTGGAAAAGAAGAAGAAGAAGTGGAAATAGAATCAAATGAGGGGATCAAAGAAAAAAGAACAAAAATAGATAAATCTATTGATAACTGAGAGGGGGGGTGAATCAGTTATCTTAATTAATTTAACTTTCTGTTCTTCTTTAACAACTAGTGCAACATCAAAGTAAATAAGTATTCGTAATCATGAAAGCATAAACAAAGTCAAGATACATGACACAATGATTTTGACATGGAAAACCCTATTAAGGGAAAAACCATGAGGTGACTAACCCAAGAATGTATTCTCTGTTAGAAGAATAGAAATACAAAATGGCACTTGCCAATTTGGGCTCATTGCCCGAGCACACTGCTCATAAGAGGCTCACTACCTACAATAGTTTATAGAAGGAAATGAGATACTTGAACTGATGGGAAGCATCCACATGTGCTTGGGTTCAATTCTAGTTGAGCTCAATATACTGATCTACTGCACTTCATTCTTCCTCTGCCTTAGTGTTGTTGTTCTATCACATACCGGACCTCTGTCTCTATTTCTAGACTGTTCTCTACTTTTCTTCACATTACATAATCCACACACACACACCTTCTCATCAAAATCTATCTGGTATATATATCCACACCAAGGATTTCATCATCTTTCTAGTCGACATCCGGAATAGTCAATATTTTCCCAAACTCTGGTCTGTCGGCTAAATCCTTGCTTATCAAGTGATGCGTATCAAAGAGATTCTTATAGAAGTTATCAATTATGTCAGCCGATGATGAATGATACCTCAAGAAGCTTGATCACCATCAATGTCTCATCTGGATTAAGATCTGATGCTCTACCAGTTGGTTCTTCCTCTGTCTACTCTGCTAAACAAGAACCCAAAACTTAGGTGCTTATATCTCTTCACTCTTTCATCACCAGAGGCTCAATCCCTGGATTCTATCAGTCAAGGTATTCCTCTTGACTTCCCCAAATACTTCCTCTGAGAGTTCCGGACCTGATTGTCAGACCTTGCTACATACTCTGTTCTTGGTCACTAGACCAAGTTACTCTACAATCTGACTTCCGGTATAGACACACCATGTCCTGCGGATGTGTGGGATGAAATTTGTTGCCATCAATGACAATACTCATGAGGCCAAAATGTGTCTCTTGTCAACAATCTCCTCCTTTGGCATTGATGGCAACACTTAGTGAAAAATGACTAAGTGTTATACTACACTCCCCCTTGGCTGATGCTTTGTACTAATGTACATTTTTTTGGAGCTCCCCCTTAGCTATGCTCCACATTTTTCACTGCTCCTTACTCCCCCTTTGACATCAATGGAAAAGGGTAGGGTCCACACACCAAAATTTCCCAAAAACAAACTATACTTAGCCACATAAGTATATATACATACTATACTTACATATACTGAAGTATATCTGCAAAAGTTGTCTTCAACTGGACAAGTTCTATTGCCCAACTCTGCTTCATCCTGTCCAAAATTGAGATGTGACCACTCAACGGGAATGCAAAAGCTTCTGCCCTCTTTAGATCTGTTGGATCACTGGTCCGGGCTATGGCCTGAGCATCAGTTAGGGCTTCATGCATGGCCTCTAACTTAGGGATAATAATCCCTCTTAGTTCACTTAGCCTACTTATCCTATTTTTCTTCTCCTTCTCAAGCTTCTTTATTTCATTTATAGCTACAAGAGTTTGGCACTCTTGCTTTACTATGGAAGAGAAGAAAGGATCAAAACTTTGAGATAAACTTGTCAGTTTATCCTCTTTCTCTTTTACTTTCTTCTCAATTTCCTTGGTCACTTTAGGCCAGGATAAACAAAATTTATATATCACCACCATCTTTGAGATAATTTTCTAAGCTCTTTATCCCAATATCCATAACTCTCTTATCATTGGTTATAAGACCTTGTAACTCGGTGAATCTCTTATCCATAAACTCTTTCCAAACCTTCTCCTCAACTGATTTCTCTAAAGATTCAAAATGAGTGCTGACAGAACTAACAAGAGACTTGAGATTACCGGATGAAGAGGCTGAGGAATCCTTTTGAAAGGATGGCATGATCTTTTCCAACACACCGAATGCTATTTCTAGCAGTTCACAGTCTTCCATGTGAGACTTTAGAAGTTTCTCTTTTGCCTTTGCTTGGGCAAAGGATGCTATCTTCATTATTTGAACTGGGGAGAGAGAATCAAAATCGAATGATCCTTGAAGTAGCTCCGGTTCATCAATCTCCATCATTTCTTTAGTCAAGAAATCTTTAACAGTTTCTACAGTGTCTCTTGCTAGAGACAGAGTTCTATTTCCTTCTACAACTTCAGCACTATCACTTGTGGTCTTCTTAGTTTGACCTTCTTCTCTTTCCTTCACTTCTTCTCCTTTTTCCTCTAATCTTTCTCCTCCTTTAGATCTAGAGACTACTGGGGAATTTGGATAAGAGATATTTTCTGCTTCTTGGACTTCTTCTTCCAGAACAAAGGAGTCCTGGTCCTTAGACTTCTCCTCACCTATCTCCTTTGTTTCTTCTGCAATCTTTTTAGTAGGATCTTCCTTTGATGCACTTTTCCTTTCAACATCAGAAGGTTCATCACTTACGTCCTCTATAATGAGAATGTTGAATCTTTTGTATGCATTCCGGAGGATCTCTTCTGTCTCTTTTGCTACTTTGTCAGTTTCTCCAAGCATAAGCTGATTCATTCTGGCTTTGCTCTTTAACTCATCCTTGCAATCTTTGAAGATCATATTCATTTGCTTCAGAGTGATTGAAGGATATAGCTGAATAGCTATCTGCTCTCGGATCTCAAGATCCTTTGCCTTAGCATTATTCTTCCTTATTTCTAATTCCTTCTCTAGGCTTTTGGGAATGAGAGATATGATTTCAATAAAAGCCTTATTGTAGATATTCAGATCCCTAACTATAGTTTCTTGCAAGATCTTCTGGTCAGCTTCATTATACTCATCATAGAACTCAGTCATTGGTTTTAGGTTCCCATCCACAGTAACTGATTTGATGATATCATCAATGCGAAGAGTGGGTTTTTCAACAAATTCCTCTGCCTTCTCTTCTTTGCCTTGACCGATAGAGGGTTCACCAGATGTTTTCTTCTTCTTCTTCATTTTCTTGACCTCTTCATCAGATTTAGTCTCTTCATCATCCTTTTGACTAGCATAAGATCTTGTAGCCTTTGTCTTAGTTCTCTTCTCTCCTTTACCAAATGATTTTGCTTCTGGTTTTGATGCCTTTAAGCTCTTAGTAGTGGTAGGTGCATAGGTCTTAGAGGATCTGGTCCATGTGGGGACTTCCACCAGAGCACCTTCTTTCTCTGCTTTTTCTTTTTCTTTCTCTTCCCTTTCTATCTTCTCTCTATTTGCATCAAGTGCCTCCTTTGAAATTCCATGCCTCTTGGCAAAATCTTCTACTTCCCTCCTTACCTTTCTCTTGATCTCAGGTTGTCTCAGTTCAACATAAACTTTTACACTTAGTTCTTGGTAAGTTCCAAACCTTTTTGCCTTAGGATCTTTGGGCTGGCTTAGCAGATGTTGGATATGCAGTTCTAGGATTTTCTCATCAACCTCATACCCCATTGGCATGATCCATACTATTCTTGGTTCTATTGCCTCCATCAGACATTGATCAGTGTCTACCATAAAGCACACTATATCCTTGTATTTTTCAACTAGGGATTGGGGAATTCTTTCTCTAGCCTGCATCATGCTTTGGAAGTTTTTGAAGTAACCCCACAATGCTGTGTTTTTTGCCTTGGCATCACCAAGCCCATGCAAGTAATCTCTGATTTGAATTGCAACAGGTCTGTCATTCTGCCATACCCAACCACTGGATCCAGGCAGCTCATTCATAAAGTAGAAGAACAAACACAATATCAGCCCACCATACTTCAAAGAGTTCTTGTCCTTCTTGATCTTTTGTAGGTTTTCCATCAGTTGGCTCAAAAGGAGTTCACAAAGATCATAATCTACATTCTTTCTCAACATTTCATAAGCAGTGTAGATTATTGTTCCAGATATAGAATTTTCTCTGCTAGAGTGATATATCTTGTAGCTAATAATCATGGAGGCAAACTTGATGTCCGGATGTATGATATCCTCAACTATCATTGCTCTTTTATCAAATTTAGATCCGGTAACCTCACTCACAGTTTGGTTTTTGACTGATTTTAGAGTAGGTAACCCACTGGATGAGTGCAATCCGTTTATTGCCCTAATTGCTTCCTTGGTTATCTTGAATGGCCTCATCAACCACATAAAGTTGTCATGCATTCTGCTCAAAACATACCGGACCCAATCATCTTCAACAAAATAAGGGAAATGAACACACTATCCAAAATGTTTATCCCAAATGGCCTTATACTGAGGTTTTAGTGCAAATGATTCATCTATCAGTTCTTTGTGGTAGATATCCATCAGCTTGGATTCACCAAATTCTTCAATGTTTGCGTGAATGTAAACCCTAACGTCTTCTATATGTAGAATTCCATGTGGAATGCTAGAAAATGCACCTGAGGGATCCACTTCTAGAGATTTGTAGGGATGCTTCTTAAATTTAGGGCATGGCCTATCAATAATCTTCACAACAATCGGAGTAGCCATTTTCAAGAAGATTTACAGAGAGATATTCAAGAATGGAAAATTCCTTTTACGCTTCTAGGTTTCACAGTATGAGCTGAATCAGATTGCTGGAAGAATTGACTTCTGCGGTTGATCTTCAAGAGGCTTGAGACAATTTGTTTACAGAGCTCCTTTTCTCTTCTTCTCGAATGCAAATGTACAAATGATGAATACAAGAACCCTTTTATTTCTCTGCAAACCCTAATTTTGTTTGCAATAAATGCATACCTTAAGTTATTCCGGTTGCTCTATTTTCCTTGTCCTGAAAGATTTTTATGGATCACTAAGATGCACTTAAAGTTACTCTTGGTGGATATTAGCAATCTATCTACCTTTTACAATCATTCCATTTATTCGTAGATCAAGATACCTCAAATTTGAATCATACCAGATCTAACTATAAAAATCATGTTCTTACTAGATGACTATTGAATCGGATCAATCTTGGAAGATTAATGTTTTCAAAACTTCTTATGGATCTTCCATATCTTTACCATGGCTTATTTAGATATTTCTCTGAGAACCCCTTTATCCGCAACCTTTCATGTGCCACTTTTAGGCACCTATTGACTGGCTGGGGGAAAATATTTTTTCTTTTGTTACTCCCCCTGAGCCAGGGCTCATCTATTTAGTTTCCGGAAGGAATATCAGCACCAGATTTTGGTGCAGATCCATCCCCATCATTTTCTGTACTTCTCTTCACCCATATCTTGTTCATATCTCTTTGAATTTCATTTGCATTCACTTTTTCTTTTCCTTTGTCTTGGTTTTGATTGTGATGCATCGGACCCTTTTTGTCCTGATTCTTACTTCTGTAGAATTTGGCAATATGACCAGATCTATTGCAATTGTAGAAAACAACATTTCTTTGCATATTTGACTAATATACTCTTGATCTACACTGATTAGCCATATGTCCCATTCTATTGCATGCAAAACATCTACCATTGAATGAATTGTTTATTTGCATATTTCTGCATTCATGAGTTTTGTGACCATACCTTTTGCAATTAAAGTACTGTCTAGAGAAGGATGAATTAGTCTAATTCATTCTTTTTCTACATTGATTTGCTTTATGACCAAAGTTATTGCAATTGTGGCAGTATCCATTGAAGGAAGGATATCTTTGAGCATTTGGTTGCCTTACCAGAGGTCTTCTAGGCCTGTTTCTTGGATTTTTTGATCTGGAGTTCTTTTGACCAAATCTAGAGCTTTCACCTTTTTCATAACCCAAGCCTTGCTTGTCATCTACCCTCTTTTGGCTTTGAAGAAGAACTTCAAGTTGAGCAGAGCTTATCTTGAATTTCTCTTTGTATTCATTTGTTGTTTGAAGATCCCTTTTAAGAGTGTCAATCTGATTCTCAAGTTGTTCTTCATTATCCCTAGCTTCTTCAAGATCAGATTCAAGATGCCTGATTATTCTATCCATTTTGTGGCAGTCTTCTGATTTCTCCTTAAGAGATTGTCTTAGATCATCTTCAGTTTTTCTTTTCTCTTCAATTTCTTGGGTAAATTTCATAACTCCTGATTCCATTTCATGTCTTACCATAATGACCTCTTTTGATAACTTTTCACATAACTTGGTTTTCTCCTTCAGATCTTCATTTGTATCATTGGCTTCACCTTGACTTGCCAATTGCTGAAGTAGATCCTTTCTCTTTTTCATAGAGATACTCAGTTTCCCTTTTAGTTCATTTATGAAATCATCAGCATGTTTGAGTCTTTCCTTTAATTCATTGACTTCAGAGTTAGATTGCTCAAGATCATCTAGGGCAGACTGAAGTTGTTCCCTCATACCATACACATCCATTTGAATTCCCAAATCTTCCTCAAGCTGTTAGGCTCTGTTTGGAGGAACTTAGCTTTGATACCAATTGTTGATAACTGAGAGGGGGGGTGAATCAGTATCTTAATTAATTTAACTTTCTGTTCTTCTTTAACAACTAGTGCAACATCAAAGTAAATAAGCATTCATAATCATGAAAGTAGAAATAAAGTCAAGATACATGACACAATGATTTTGACATGGAAAACCATGTTAAGGGAAAAACCACGGGGTGACTAACCCAAGAATGTATTCTCTGTTAGAAGAATAGAAATACAAAATGGCACTTGCCAATTGGGGCTCACTGCCTAAGCACACTGCTCACAAGAGGCTCATTGCCTACAATAGTTTATAGAAGGAAATGAGATACTTGAACTGATGGGAAGCATCCACATGTGCTTGGGTTCAGTTCTAGTTGAGCTCAATATACTGATCTACTGCACTTCATTCTTCCTCTACCTTAATGTTGTTGTTCTGTCACATACTGGACCTCTGTCTCTATTTCCACACTGTTTTCTACTTTTCTTCGCATTACATAATCCACACACACACCTTCTCATCAAAATCCATTTGGTATATATATCCACACCAAGGATTTCATCATCTTTCTAGTCGGCATCCGGAATAGTCAATATTTTCCCAAATTCTAGTCTGTCAGCTGAATCCTTGCTTATCAAGTGATGTGTATCAAAGAGATGCTTATAGAAGCTATCAATTATGTCGTCCAATCATGAATGATACCTCAAGAAGCTTGATCACCATCAATGTCTCATCTGGATTAAGATCGGATGCTCTGCCGGTCAGTTCTTCCTCTATCTACTCTGCCAAACAGGAACCCAAAAATTAGGTGCTTATATCTCTTCATTCTTTCATCACCAGAGGCTCAATCCCTGGAATCTATCAATCAAGGTATTCCTCTTGACTTCCCTAAGTCTGCATTTTGCATAGATACTTCCTCTGAGAGATCCAAGCTTGATTGTCGGACCTTGCTGCATACTCTGTTCTTGGTCACCGGACCAAGTTACTCTACAATCTGACTTCCGGTATAGACACACCATGTCCTACGGATGTGTGGGATGAAATTTGTTGCCATCAATGACAACACTCATGAGGCCAAAACGTGTCTCTTGCCAACAAAATCCACAATTGAAAAGCCCTATGGAAAAGCTAAGGGTAAGAAGAAGAATGAAGAAGAGAAGACTGAGAATAGAAAAGAAGCAACGTTATCTTTGGAGGCTATAATCAGTGTATTTGCTCAACATGGTACCCTAAAACCTATTGTTGACATGTATGATGAAAGATCAAAGTTACCAGACAGTTTGGCCAGTATAATGTCAGCAAGGAAAGAAAGAGCTATAGCCAAATAATTTGAGATCAAAGAATATGTCTTGTTAAAAATTTATCTAGACATCACCCCTAAAGAAAGAACTAAAGCCACTAAGAAACTTAGTGAGGAATTTAGAACCATGAAGAGAATAAATGCCCTAATGTCTGGTGAGACTAAAAAATTGGTAAAGGAGATAGAGGAGATAACACTAAAGGTGTTACATGAGCTACAAATTTCAACCATTGTTGATATTGATGAAGAAGAACAAAACACTGGCGTAGACAATACAGTTCCAGAGATAGATGTGGAACAAATCACAGTTACCCCTCCAGTAAACTCTAAACAAGTTGAAGAGAAGAAAGAGACAACACCAGAAGAAAATGCCTCTGAAGAACAAAATGTGCAAAGAGAAGAGACAAATGAACAAATAATGGATGTTCCTACTCTAGAGCCAGAAAGAAATGAACAAGAACACAACCAAGGACTACCACTAGAGAGATAAGAAGTTAAAATATCTCATTGTGAAGAGAAGAGAGACACTGCTGACTCCTTAAGGGAGTTCTTGGGGAAACAAAAAGAAGCTCAAATTTTGATTGCTCCTGAGCTTCTAGTGTAGTCATGGTAGGAGGGTTCACAGAATGAACTATCTAGACCAAGCAACAAGAGTAAACACAACAGAAACAACTCAAAGATATGAAACAAATGCATATTAAATTATTTAGTATATCATAGAATTCAAATACAAATTGGCCGACAACATATGGCTTACAATTAGGGCTCAAAGCCCTGACTACAAAATATCAGAATATGCACAAGATATAGCTTTAAAGCTCCTTTGCGAAGAATCCAAACTATCAACTATGGATCAATCATTAATTGCTTTCCTAGGCATCTATTACATCAATATATATCATCTCTGAAACAATAGATTCCTCCGTGTCATCCAAGGAAGATCGCAAACTCCAATGAAGAGTTGTAACGTGTGTACATGGATAGGTTAGACCTAATTGCATAGAGTTCCTCCGTAAATGAATGGAATGATGTGTAGATCTCAAGGAAGGTCGGACATGAACCAAAGATCAATGAATGATGTGTCCTTAGGCTCCACAAGTTGAGGAATGCTCCGCAAGTCTTCTTCTTTAGCTGATTATCAGAGGTTGTCAGGTTGCTCTATTCTAAGAAAATAGTTGATCTTCTGATAGTGATAACTTTCTGGTACTTGATCCAAATACTCTGAATTTTAGATATGTTGTGCATGAATGAATGTAGATGCTAAGTCCAGCTCTGTAAGATTTGAAATGCAACTATGGTAGAATGTGGACCAAAATACAAAAACTGCTACTGATTGGACTGCCTGAACTAAATTGGAAAATGAAAAGAAACAAATTGAACTGCAAACAAACTAAAATGCAAATGTTTTTGGTTGATGCAAGATTGCTCTTGAACCAAGGATGCTTCTGCATTAGACATCAGAGGTTATTGAAAAGTGAGTCCCTCACTTTGCAAGGGCTAGAGGAAAACCAAGAGGGTCCACCTCAGCTTGAGAAATCTAAGATGAATCTTCTTCCGATCTGCCTTTCCACTTCACAAGATATTCTTTGTATTGTCTTCCTCTAGTGCTGTGTCTAACTCTACTGTCTAAAATGTCTTCAATCTACTCTAGTGCTAGTTGTGGTAACTGCTTCTTCAAGTCATCTTAAAGGATGTCACTAAACTCTGCTTCATGATACTGGTATAGGTCTACAATGTTGAAAATAGGTGATATACCCAATGTGTTTGGTAATTCTACTTCATATGCATTTCCTAAATCAAACTTTTGGAGTATCCTACAAGGTCCAAACTTCTTCATCTTCAACTTGTTATATGTTCCAACTAGAAATCTTTCTTTTCTCAAGTACACCATCACTTCATCTCCAACTACAAATTCCTTATGTCTTCTCTTCTCATTTGCTTGTTCCTTATATTTTCTGTTCATGTCCTCTAGATGCTTCTTTACCTAACTATGTACTATCTCCATATGCCCTGCAAATTCTTTTGCTTCTGCGCTTCTCTTCTCTTCTAAACTGAGATCTCTCAATTCTGCAAATCCTCTAGGGTTTGCTCTGGTAACAATCTCAAAAGGTGTCCTTTCGGTACTCCTATTCATGGAATTATTGTATGCAAACTCTACTTGTGAAAGAATCAAATCCCAACTTCCTATCTTTTCTCCAAACAAACATCTCAACAAGTTTCTCAAACTCCTATTCACTCCTTTTGTCTGTGCATCAGTCTGTGGGTGAAACGCTGAACTAAACTTCTTCAAGGCTTGAATTATCACATAGAACTCTTGATTATAAACTGAATATCTTATCCTCACATCATTCAACTTCTCACTAAAATATGCTACTGGTTTACCTTCTTGACTTAACACTGCTCCAATTGCACTCCCACTTGCATCACAATCAACTTGAAATACCTTATTGAAATCTAGTAATGCTAAAACAGGTTGCTTTGTCACCTTCTGCTTCAATAGTTCAAAACTTTTATCTGCTCTTGATGTCCACTTAAAGTCTTTTCTATCACCTCTCATTGTCTTTGTCATAGGATTACTAACTAAACTAAAATTTCTGATGAACTTCCAGTAGAAACTAGCTAATCCATGAAATGATCTGACTTCTCCAATGCTCTCCGGTGTAGGCCATTCAATAAATCCTCTTACTTTCTCAAGGTCCATCTTCAATCCTTCCGCATAAATCACAAATCCCAAGTATAACAATTCTTCTTTCATGAAACTACACTTCTTGATATTTATCAGTAATTTCTCCCCTCTCAGCCTTTGCAATACTTGTCTAAGGTGTTGCAAATGTTCTTCTTTTGTCTTATTGAAAATCAAAATGTCATCCAAGTATACAATAGAAAACTTCCCCAAGAATTTCTTCAAGACTTCATTCATCAACCTCATGAAAGTACTAGGTGCACTTGTCAATCCAAAAGGCATCACCAACCACTCATACAATCCTTCATTTGTCTTAACAGCAGTCTTCCATTCATCTCCTTCTCTGATTCTGATATGATGGTATCCACTTTTCAAATCTATCTTTGTAAAATATTTTTCTCCACTCAAACAATCCATGATATCATCCATCCTAGATAAGGGAAATCTATACTTAATTGTGATCTTGTTTATTGCTCTAGAGTCTGTACACATTCTCTATTCTCCATCTTTCTTAGGTGCTAACACTGCAGGTACTGTACAAGGGCTCAAACTTTCTCTGATCAAACCTTTTCTCAGCAACTCTTGTATCTGTCTATTCAATTCTTCATTCTCTATTAGTGTCATTCTATGTGCTGCTTTATTAGGCAAACTAGCTCCTGGTATAAGATCCATGTGATGACTGATACTCCTTATAGGTGGCAATCCTTCAGGTACATTATCTGATATGATGTCTTCATACTTTGTTAGTAATTCATTTATCTCCTCCAGTTGTGATTCTTCAGTCTCCTTCTTCAATGTTTCAGGTTTCTTAGGAATCAAGGCATAACACATTCTCATGTCTCAAACCCTCCAGAAATTTTCTTCCATCTACCAAACAGATTCTAGCATTCCCACATACTTCATGCTTAGGATCATCCTCCAAAGGAATCAAGGTAATTCTCTTTCCATTTGGTGTTATAGTGTATGTATTCTTTCTCCCATCATGTATAGCTTTCCTATCATACTGCCAAGGTCTACCCAACAAAATATGACAAACATCCATAGGCATAATATCACACAAGACTTCATCATGATATAATCCAATATGAAATTTTACCAAACATTGTTCACTCACCAGTACCTTATGATCATCCTAAATCCATGCTATCTGATAGGGCTTAAGGTGTTTCAATCTTTCCAACTTCAGCTTAGTCACCATCTCCTTTGAAACTAGGTTATCAGAACTACCACTATCAATTACAACTTTACAACATTTACCTCTTGATTTACATCTTGTTATGAACAAACTCTTCCTCTGTGATGGTTCCTCATTTGTTTCTTCTTGAAATAGTGCTCTCCTCATCACCAGTGATTCTCCTTTCTCAAGTTGCCAACTAAACTCGTTGATCCAATAGGTTCTTCTTCCACATAGGTTGCTCTTCCACTATTCTCTGTCCTATTGCTTGTACTCCCCTAATTAGATTCAAATGATCTATGTCCTTCATCTCCACACTTGAAACAAGTGCCTTTGAATGTTCTCTTATCAAATCCTCCTCCCTCTCTTCTATGTCCTTCATTCTGATATGAATTATAATTACCTATGTGATTAAATTTTTTGTCATTGCTCCGGTATGCATTGTTATCTTTGTCCTCCTTCTTAAATGGGTTGTCTAGCTTGTTCTGCTCCGGATATGATCCGTCTCCTCTAGAAAATGTTCTACCTCTCTAAAATTTATCTCCTCTTCCTCTCTGCCTCTGATCATGCTTCTTATTCAATTTCTCTTCAACTTTCAGTACAAACTGATATGCTTCCTTCAAAGATGTCATCCTCACTAAACTTAGTTCTTCTTGAATGTTTAATCTCAGTCCATTGATGTATCTAGCCACTTTCTCCTTGCTTTCTCACTATGTCCTGTCCTTATGATCATCTTATGAAATTCTTCAGTATACTCCACAGATTTCTCCTTTTGTCTCAGGTTCTACAATCTTTTCAACAATTCCAACTCATAGTGAGCAGGTATAAACTGATTCTTCAATTTTGTCACCATCCTATCCTACTTTGTAATCTTTTCTTTTCCTCTTCTATTTCTGTCCAATTGAACTTCTTTCCACTATATAGCAGCATGTCCTTTCAAATTTGTCTTTGCAAATTTCACCTTCTCCAGATCTTCAACCTCTCCATACTCAAAGTACTCTTCCATGTCATTTATCCAGTCAATCAACTCTTCGGGGTTCAAATTACCAATGTAGTTCAGTACATCAACTTTAGGTCTCTTTCCAATCTTTGAAATAGCTCACAACATCTTGACTTGGTCTGATTCTTCTTCTTCATCACCTCCTAGGGTTTCGCCAATTTGTTCAACAGATTAAAATTCTTCTTCATCATCACTTGCAACATTAGGTCTCAGTGTAAATCCTCTTCGCCTATCTTCTTCAACAACATCCAATTGAATTCTCATTGTTTTCATCATTTCCATCATCTCATCCATTCTACTAGCCATTATTCCAACAGCATGGACTCTCCTCAGCGGCATTCTTCCTAGGATCAAGTGCCAACTGCCTCAATTCAACGATTGGGCTACAAGGTGACAACTGCCTCACAATCAGTGATCAGTTGCAACACAAGTAACTTACCTCAATTCGATGATCTGTCCACAGCGAGATCTTATAGAATCCTTTACCAACTTTGCTCAATTTTTTCCCAAAGATTCAACTTTATACCACTTGGTCAGTCATGGTAGGAGGGTTCACAGAATGAACTATCCAGACCATACAGCAAGATTAAACACAACAGAAACAACTCAGAGATATGAAACAAATGCAGATTCAATCATTCGATATATCATAGAATTCAAATATAGATTGGCTGGCAACATGCGTCTTACAATTAGGGCTCAAAGGCCTGACTACAAAATATCAGAATATGCACAAGATATAGCTTTGAAGCTCCTTCACAAAGAATCCAAACTATCAACTATGGATCAATCGTTAACTGCTTTCCTAGGCATCTATTACATCAATATATATCATCTCCAAAATAATAGATTCCTCTGCATCAACCAAGGAAGATCGCAAACTCCAATGAAGAGCTGTAACGTGTGTACACAGATAGGTCAGACCAAATTGCACAGAGTTCCTCCGCAAATGAATGGAATGATGTGCGGATCTCAGGGAAGGTTGGCCACGAACCAAAAATCAATGAATGATGTGTCATTACGCTCCACAAGTTGAGGAATTCTCTGCAAGTCTTCTCCTTTAGCTGATTATCAGAGGTTGTTAGGATGCTCTGTTCTGAGAAAACAATTGATCTTCTGATAGCGATAACTTTCTAGTACTTGATCCAAATACTTTGAATTTCGGATATGTTGTGCATGAATGAATGTAGATGCTAAGTCTAGCTCTATAAGATCTAAATGCAACTGAAGTAGAATATGGACCAAAATATAGAAACTGCTATTGACTGGACTATCTAAACTGAATTGGAAAATGAAAAGAAAAAACTGAACTGCAAACAAACTAAAATGCAAATGTTTTTGGTTGATGCAAGATTGGTCTTGAACTAGGGATGCTCCTGCATTAGCTTCTGCAAGGACCTATTAATCTTGCTTCTATGTCCCCTCTATAGAAGCTAAGACTTGGAACAATCTTTCAAGCTATTGCACAAGAAGAGATGTTGAAATCCCATCTAGAAGATAGTGAGTTACTTGGTGAAGCAATAAATTTTGTTGAAAAAATCTTGCCTAGAGTTCAGAGACATAGAACACTCTCTCCCGTAGCTCAAATGAAAAGGCTTCTGGAGTCCATGAATTCCCATTTTGAATCTTTTGAGAAAGTTGTTGATAAAAAGTTATGAGATGAAATAGACAATAAGAGATTAGTTGAGCTAAAGGACAAAGTTTCTCAAGATAAAATTTTGTTAGACAAAAGTATAGAATGTGCATAGTTAGCTCTTAAAGAAGCCAGTGAATTATATCAATTTTGTCTTACATGGAAAATTAAGACTAAGGATATAAAAGATAAAATAGATAGATGGGAAGCTCAGATAATGAAGATATCCAGAACCTATGACCCAACAAAAGATGCTATTAGCAATCAAAGGGCACAAGTTGAAACCATTCACTCTAATATACATAAGTTGCAGACCTAGAGGGATATCATAAAACATAGAATGAGTCAACTCTGGGAGGTAGCAAGTTTCAAAATTGCATCTCTATCTAAAGTAATAGCAGCTGCAGACAAGACAAGACAAATCATTGAAGCCCCCGATACAGTAAAGAAAGTAGAAGACTTAGTGTCCCAAATTAATGGGAACATACTAATATTGAGTGATGCTAAGACTAGTTGGGATGAGGAATTGGCACAACTAAAAATAATCTATAAAGATGTTCTCCCAGAACAACAACAGTAAGCATATTTTATATCACTTATACATATGTGGTAAAATAGAAAAATAGTTTTAAAATTTTGGCAACTTGTACATATCTTTGTATCATACACCTTTGCCATTGATGTCAAAGGGGGAGAAGAAATGAAGCATGTGAAAAATAGTTTTGAAAAATAATAAAAGAAGCATGAAGATAGGCGGAGCAGTGTATACAGAGAAAAGGGGAGTTGTAACAGTTTTTCACATCAAGTGTTGCCATCAATGCCAAAGGAGGAGATTGTTAGAAACTTGTGCATAATGTCTAAAGATTTTGTCATTGATGGAAATAAGCAAAGGAAAAAGATTGGAATAGTGCTTGTGGTCTAGAGAAGAAGACTTAGCTATTTTCGGTTAAGTGGTTGGCAATATACTGAAGCAACGACAAGGAGACAATATTTACACCAGTATTGGTCCACAATAGAAGATCATATCATGCGGTTCATGTATGTTGTTCACAATCCTCAGATGATCTTTTGTCCAAGGTTTCAATCCTTGATGAGTGTCAGAAGTCCATCTTCAAAAAGTCTAAGTCTGGTAGTGCAAAGAACAGAGGAAATCAAAATAGAACACTCAACTGAATTGGTCCGTATTCCTCCACTGTGGCATATCTTATTGTGTAGTTCTAAGGTGTTGTAAACACATATTTAAAGTATCTAAATCTAGAGTTGCAAGTTCTGAGTTCCACTAGAGAGTCAGTTATGGATGCCTAAGTATCACTACTTGGTATAGTATAGTTTGACTGTGACAGAGCATGTGTTCTAGTGGTCCGCATTCTATCGCAAGACAATATTTCACTCTACAGTTCTAAAGGTATGATATGTGATGTAAGAAGAGTGTTTGATATGATTTTGGAAGCATCTTGTCGTCTACAGTGAAAGATGTTGTCTGATAGTTGAACTAAACCAGTGAACAGTCTGTGGTTAAGGCCAACATGACAGTATGATGTGTGTGCGGTAAGTTTTGGTGTTTAGAACTTAATCCTAAGTGGTGAAACAATTGAGGCTGACATGTGTGAAGGTGTTTCAAATATTGTTTGGGTCTGGTATAGATTTTGGAGAATGAATTTGGCCGATAAAGTACATTATGCATAACTACAAGGTACACTTCATTAGACCAACCTAATATGAAGATTTTGATTGTTGTGGATATATATATGGGATTGAATTTGGTGTTTGAGGGTGTGATGCAAATGTATATGTGCAAAATATGTGAAATATAGAGCAAGCGACAAGAGCAAAAGAAGTGAGATCTTGTCTAATGTAAAAGCAGAACAGTGGAATAGAGTAGTCAAGATGAAGAGTTTTGAGACAGTATTTTGAGCACCCATTGGAACTGCAATCATGCATATGTAGATGCAATCAGAGCAGTTCATTTTGGCAGTGAGCCATTTCCTTTCTTCTTTGTTTCTCTAGGCAGTGAGCCTTCTTGCAGTGAGCACCTTCTTTGGGCAGTGAGACCTAAGGTAGTGAGCCTTTATCGTAATTCGGTATTGATCCTACATAATATATTGTGAGCTAACACTCACCGTGGTTTTTCCTAGTTTTGGGTTTTCAACATAAAAATCTTGGTGTTCATGTGTGATGGATTGTGGTTGTTACTTCTGTGTTTAATTTGCTTTGGTGTTGAATGTGGTAAATTGACTTTTAGTTTAATAAGCAAGAAGTTTAATAAAGTATTGATTCACACCCCCTCCTCTCAGTACTTTGGGTATTCAACAGGGTAGGTGTATGGAAGAGAGTTTTGAAAGAAATTTGAATTGGTCACAATAGTTGAAAATAATGATGGGTGAAGTTTGAATGTCATAAAATATTTAGTATTAAATGTTAATTAAAGCAACAGTGAGATAAATACCTGTGAGGTGATGTCGAACTTGGAAATGGTGCATAGGAAGATGATGACATGGTAGCTAGAGTTGATGTGTTCAAAGAATGGGCTAGAGTGAATCAAATGGATGTGACATTGAAGAAGTGTCTGGATGGAATGTGTGTTAGCATTGTGACACATAGCAGGAAGGTATAGTGAATAGTAGAAAATGGTGTCATGCCCATGAGAAAAGGTGTTGTAGGCTCGAGTGGTTGCATGCACTCAATCAAAAACATGATGTGAATAGGTCCCATGTACAGTGGCTACAAGTGCAATGGCTACAGGTCCCTTGGGAATGATGACCATTGTAGTTGTTGCATGTGTAATTGTGTAGGTCCCTTAAAATAATAGAGAGCCTTTGGCTACAGGTCCCTTTAGTAAAGTGGTTGGCAGCTAAAGTAATCCTCAACTAGATAATAGGAGTTGAGTTGATGGAGCCTGAATGTTGATTTGTGTATTTTTTTATTTTTATTTTTTATGTTTTATTTATGTGCAAGGTTTATAGAAATCATACTTGAGGTGGTAATGCAGTCAAGCTAGTAGCTTGATCTGCTACAAAAGTGTTGTGATCATCTGAGACTGGTATGTATGCCTCATCCAAGGCAGGCTCCTGTGGAACTTGGATACCCATATCTTCTCTTAATTATTGGAGGAAGGTGGCCTTATTCAGTGTCTTCTTATATAATTTCAATTTGTGTCCATTGACCATTAGTGAAATATTACTAGATCAATTGTGGTTAGTTGGACTGCACCATTGGGAAAAAATTCCTTGATCTCATAAGGACCTAACCGTCTGTTCTGTAATTTGCCTTTATGATCTTTATACCTGGAGCCATAGAGTAGGGCCCCATCACCTGTCTTAAAGTCCTTGGTTTTGATATATTGGTCATACCATTTGACTCTCTATTTTTTTTTTTTTTAGTATGATGGACTACTTCCATTCTTAACTCATCTAAGGCATTAAGCTAGTGCAACCTTTCTTTTTGAGCTATTGATAGGTCTATCCCAAGTTGAATGACATTTCTCAATGTTTTGTATTCAAACTCAATAGGAAGGATAAATTTCTTACCATAAACCAGTTCATAGGGTGTATACTCTGTTGTTGTCTTCCAGGTAGTTCTATATGTCCAAACTGCTTTGGAGAGTCTTGCTGCCCAATCCTTCATGTGTATTGCAACAGTCTTTGTTAATATTGCCTCAATCTCCCTATTTGTGACCTCAACCTGGCCATTTGACTATGGATGATAGGGATTGGACTTCTTATGTCTGATTTCATATTCTTGAATGAGACTAGCAATCAGGGATGATGTAAAATGTGGTCCCTGATCTGTGACTATTTCCTTTGGGACTCCATACCTTGTAAATATTTCCTCATATAGGAATGTAGCAACCTTACTATCTCTAGCTACTTTTAGAGATTTCACCTCCACCCATTTTGTTAGGTAATCAATGCAAACCAGTATATATTCTTTATTACTAGATGGAGGATCAATGGGCCCAATAAAATCAATGCCCCATTTGTCAAATGGTGTGACCACCAATTGTGGTTGCAGGGGTATTTCA
Organism: Cunninghamia lanceolata; assembly: GCA_027924645.1. Classification (NCBI taxonomy): domain Eukaryota; kingdom Viridiplantae; phylum Streptophyta; class Pinopsida; order Cupressales; family Cupressaceae; genus Cunninghamia; species Cunninghamia lanceolata. The sequence continues at coordinate 1,921,096 of BSBN01000704.1, read as the reverse complement.
TCACTTCTTGTAGGTCTGCCCAACCTTTGACAGTGGTCACATTTTCTTGTATAGAGAGTTGTATCTTTGTGCAGAGTTGGCCAATAGTATCCAATATTTAAGATCTTGACTATTGTTCTCTTAGTTACAAAGTGTCCTCCACAAGGTTCATCATGACATGCCTTGAGAATGTCATACACTTCATCTTCTTTGATACATCTTCTCATGATATGATCAGGGCTTGTGTAGAAGAGGTAACCAGCTACCCAAGAATAGGGAAAGTTGTGTTCAACTAGGTGGCACCCCTCCCTTGGTGAGAGGTGTGGAGGTGTTTTCTCTACAACTAGATAATTTTCTATATCTGCATACCAAGAGTTTGTACAATCAGTGCAAATAAGTGCTCATCTGGAAATGAATCATCAATAACTAGATCCTCATGACAAGTAGGTAGCCTTGAGAGGAAATTAGCAACAACATTGGCCTTCCTAGGCTTGTCCACAATGGTGATATCAAATTCTTGAAGTAGCAAGAGTCATCTAACCAATCTGCCACTTACTACTGGTTTGTTCATCAGATACCTTATTGTTGTATGATTAGTATGAATAAAAACATGATACCCAGTGATATAATGATTGAACTTATTGATTAGATATATAACAGCTAACATTTCTTTCTCAATGACAGTATAGTTAAGTTTAGCACCTTGTAGATTCTTACTGGTGTAGTAAATTGCATATTCCAAATTTCCTTTCTTCTATCCTAATACAGCCCCTACAACAAAGTCAGAGGCATCTATATGGATATGGAAAGGGACTGCCCAATTAGGTCCTTTGAGTATAGGTGTATTTGTCAATAACTCTTTTAGACTTTCAAAGGATGCCTGACAGTCAGTTGTCCAATTAAATTCCACATTTTTAAAGAGTAAGACAAACAAGGGAGAAGCTATCTTATTGAAATCTTTTATGAATCTTCTATAGTACCTTGCATGGCCGAGAAATCTTCTAACATCTTTCTATTTTTGAGGAACATGCAATGTTGAAATGATTTTAATTTTATGTGGATCCACTTGAATGCCTTCCTTGGACACAAAGTGGTGAAGCACTACTCCTTCTTGCATCGTCATGAAACATTTTTCATGACTAGGGGATAGGTTATGATCTTAACATCTTTGGAGTACTTTTTCAAGGTTTTTTAGGGTCTCTTCATAAGAATCTCCATAAGTGGTAAAATCATCGATATATACTTCCATAGAGTCATGGGCAAGGTCAGAAAAGATGCTTAAAACATCCCTCTGGAATGCTATAGGTGCATTTGGATAGTAATAGGTCCCCCATGGGCATGTGAATGTGGTCTTATCCTAGTCCTTAGGGGTGATTTTGATCTGGTTATAACCACTGAATTCATCAAGGAAAGAAAAATATTTTTTCCCAGCCAAGGAGTCTAATACCTGGTCAATGAAAGGAAGAGGGAAGTGATCTATTTTAGAGGCAATATTCAATTCTCTATAGTCTACATAAACTTGCCACTTACCTCCTTTCTTTGGTACTATGACTAGTGGGGATACTCATTGGCTATCTGATATGGGATATATGAATCCTGCATCTAGTAGTTATTGCAATTCATTCTTTACTATGTCTCTCACAACATGGTCCATCCTCCTTTGAGGTTACCTAACTGGCTTGTATCCATCATTGATGTATATCCTATGCATGCAAAGGTTAGGATCAATGCCCTTCATATCATTATAGTCCCATGCAAATGCTATCTTGTGATTTTGTAGCATTGTTACGAGTTCAATCTTCTGAACAGATGTCAATTCACTGTTGATATTAAGTGTCCTTCCTGGTGTAATGTCAACTGGTGTTGCAAATGCCATGATAGGCAATATCAAGTCCTGATAAATTGAGGCTACAACTATGGGGTAGGAGATGATGAAACATGTTGTTGGTGGAAGCACAGGCTTGTGTGTTGATTGAAGGAAGAATATTGTGAAGTGGGCAAGTCAAGCATACTAGACATGTGTCTTGCTACAGGTCCCTTCCATAAGTGTTTTGTATGACATTGGAAAGCACTTCATCTTCATCTTGGATATTCAATAATGGGCTTCATTCAATTGTCATTAGTGTCTGAAGAGAATATTGGTCAGTATCCTCTAGTTCTAGCCAAATAGTTTGCTCCATATTAACAAAAGGTTGTGTTGGGGGATAAATGACCAATTTCTTTGTTATATTCCCATTGGAAATTATCATATTGCCAGACCTACATCCTATGAAGGCATCTGTTGTTGCCAACCAGGGTCTCCCTAGGATGAGTGGATATCCTCCTAGGTTGGCCTTGGGCTACAAGACCATAAAGTCTACAGGGTATTCTCATGAATCTAATGTAATTACAAGATCTTCAATGACCCCCTTAGGTTTGACAGTTGACCTGTCTACCAACTGTAATATTGTTGGAGTAGGTCTTAGTTTATCCAACTGAAGATTATTCATTGTTTCCTTTGTCATTACATTTATGGATGCACCCAAGTCAATCAAGGCATTTTTGATAAGGGTGATGTTCACATCAACTACAAGGCTTCAAGAATGTGCATATTTTGCGACAGCCAAGTTACCTAACATGATATCAACAAGTTGTCCTATAATATGTATTGTCTGAGGATCTTTTTTCTTTCTTCCTGGTTTCTTAAGGCATAGTTCCCTTATAGCTTTGGTATATATGGGTACATCTCTAATATCTTGAATTAGGGGAGTTTTACACAGACATTTTTCAATTGCCCAATAAAATCAAAGTCAAGTTCAGATGGAGGTGGTGCTTGCATGTTTAATCTCTTTGGAAATGGAGGGCTCCTAGTAATGGTTTCTTCCTATGGAGAGTGTAGACACCTAAAAATGACCATGTCTTCACATCACTTGCATTTCTTCCAAATCACATGCATTTCAGCATTAATTAAATAGTCTAATTATTTAATTAATTTCATCAAATTCATCAATTTCTTCCAAAACTCCAAAATTCAACATTAATTGAATAAATTCTATTTATTTAACTAATTTCATCAAATTCTTCCAAATCTCCTAAATTCAGCATTAGTTGAACAAATTATATTTATTTAATTAATTTAATCAAAATTAACTTTATTCTTCCAAAATTAAATATTTTTTATTATTTAATTAAATCATTATCCTTCTTCCAAATCTTCAAATCTACATCAATTGAATAATTAATTATTTAATTAATTTATCATCCAAATCCTCATATCTATAATTAAATAATTTCTAAATTATTTAATTAAATCAACTATTCTTCCAAATTTAAATAAATCATTCAAATTTATTTAAATTGAATCTCAATCCCTAAAAATAAAATCAAATCAAATATTTCATTTATTCCTCTAATCTTGCACAACCAATTAAATAAATTTATTTAATTAATTTCCTCAAAAATCTTCCAATTCCTCTAAAAATAAATCTTGTTCATCATGCACACAAAATTAAATAATTTATTATTTAATTTTTCTCAAATCATGCAAAAAGCAAATTATAAGTTGAGTTAATTGACTTAATCAATCTAGTTGTTTTCGACAACTCTTAAATTAGAAAAAAAAAACATTCTAATTTATGAAATCAAATCTTATATTTTTCAAAAAGCAATTAACTTAAACAAAAATATCTTTTTTTGTGACATATGTTAGGTGCACATTCATCTTGAATTCTAGATTTATCTTATCCGTTGATTCTATTGAATTATCTAGACCATTGATCGATCTTTATTGAATCCTATATAAGCCCCCCTCATCTCCTTCACAAATCCTCTTCGATCATTTAGCTATTGAGCACTCTTCGATCCTTAAGCCTTTTGATCTCTTTGATCATTTATTCTCAAGCATTCCTTTACAGTGCATTGATCATACATCGTATCATTGAGCACACTTCCACCTTTTGAGCACAAACACAATCTACATCCACTTGTTGCAAACATGGTTTCACAATTCATGAAGCAATCTACATTCGACCAAAAGATCCAAACAATCTAGGTGATAGCTTCTTTGTTCGTAATTTGATTTATTCATTGATTTGGTTATTTCTTAGATAGATCTTTTGATGTTATGGGTAATTGAGTTGTTATTATCATTACTTTTTGATCTTATCATTCAACCTCTCAATTTTTCCTATACACAGAGGTTTACTCAGGAGGGCTATGCTAGTTATTCAAATGAGTGTCAATGATGGAGGTTGGTTCCTCATCAGAAAGTTTTGTGATAACTGGAGATGAAGGTCCATCAAGCATTTTTCCTGAGCGCATATGCATGTCACTAACCTCAACCATATAGGTTGGGTATTGGATGGCTTCATTAATATAAGCCTGTTGAATAGGCTTGTTGTTAGGATTAGGTGCAGGTCGGGGTGGCAATTGAGTGGCTCTAGGAAGAATAAGAGTGGGTGAAGTTACATTTGGCATAAGGGTAGGTAGTTGAGGCAGGACTTGTTGTGGCTGTGGATAGTTCATATTTGGATTTTGCCAAGGTTGATTTCCATGCCACTGTTGTGACTAGGGGTTTTGATTGGCCTACCATTGTGGATTATAATTTGAGGGTTGGAAGGGTTCCTATGGCCATACCCCCTGCTATTGGTTCCAGCTAGGAGGCATAGTTTCCTATTGTTGTTGTGACAGGTTATACCAAGGTGCATTTCTCCAATTAGGGATGTTTGAAGCAAATGATGGAAATAACATATTATTGGTCAAGGGGTCTTGAGGTATACCTTGACTTTTTTGCCAAGTCCTATGTTTTACAATGTAAAAAACTTGACCTTATTCATCTTCTATGGCTTTGAAATCTACTTTCTCACTCCTTCCCTCAGAAATACTGGCAATACCCTTGCATCTATAGTTAGCCTTCTTTTGTTCGCAATGTGGACAATACTCAACCAAATCTACCTCTATTGCCTCTTGCTTCTTCTTTATATGTAGGGTGTCAAGTTGTGTTGCCAAATGGCTTATGATACCTCCTTCATGTTTGATAGTAGATTGCTGAGCTCTACTCTGGAGACTCCAGTAGATGATTTAGTGGAAGGTAGGGCTCTCAAGCCTCTATTTTTCTTTAAGGTCGATCATGAATAGTTTCTACATATTTGACAAATGTCATCAAACCTGAGTTGAGAGATGTCCCATGTTCCAATAAAATTTAGTGCATCCATGCATTCCTCATTCACACCTCTTAGGAAGACCAACTTGAGTGACTTTGGGGAGAGCCTATTCTGTCTTGACTTCTTGAGGCAAAATCAAAATCTTTCAACATAGTCTTCTATAGGTTCATCTTCCTTCTATGACATCCTAAAGATGTCATCTCCTTTCATATCTCTGCCATGACAATAGTCCTAGTACTTTTGTAAGAACTTCTCCTTCATGGTAACCTAGTTTGTTACTGAATTTTCACCCAATCCCATAAACCATCACAAGGCAACATTCTTAAGGGTGGGTAGAAAGAGTTTGAGTTTGTATGCATCTGTAGTGTAGTCAGAGCTTCTACAGAGTACATCAAAATAATAAAGAAAGGTATCTAGGTCCTCGGTGATTAGCCCATGAAAGTTTGGTAGGACTGAAGGAGGAGTGTTCTTCAAGGTATCAACTCTTGCCTGGTCTGTAATAGGAAAGGCAAAGGTAACTGGCTCAACTGGATTTTCTTCTGATTCTTCTGCCATTGTCTTGATGCCAAGTGACAATCTCTTCAAAATCCTCAGCGTCCTCCGGTCCAAGGGGTTGTTCAAAGTGGTCTTCTTCTTCTTCTGTTGAACTAGATGGAAAAAATCTCCCTAACTGGTCTCTTGGCTACAACATACAATGATGTATAAGCTAATATCTTTGTTCCTACATCGTGTTAGTAGATAGTTTGGAGATAGATTGAATATCTAAGAAATTCTAAGTGCTCAAAAATAAATCTTATATCCTATGAAATAAAATACAAACATGAATCAAAAAGAACTTAGAAACTCTAAACCTTAGCACCATCCCCGACAACGGTGCCAAAAATGTCAAACTCCATTATTAACCAATACATTGATGTAGAAAGGGCATCCACACAACTCAACTGACCAGTGGATCCTATATCAAGAAACCTATTGGCTATAATGTGTTACATTTAAATTATCAAACTAGGGAATCGTATTCTTCTTGGATGGTGCCCATACTATGTGTACAGTTAAAAATTCTTGAATTATAATCTAGAGGTTGTGCATAGGAATAAACTGTTGAAAGGAAAACAAACTCTATTTCAAGAATTGACAAGTACTATGAGTAAGTAATGTTGATAAGAAATAACCAATTCTATTTAGTTTGTTGTAAGTCAAATGTTCTTTGTAACTCCAAATAAGGGAACAACTAATAGTTAATCAGTGATCACCTTGACTCAACAACACATATTATCAATATCTAACTAATTCACATGACATAAACTCATTACAACATTCATTAATCACACAAACATAAACATGTAACATAAACTAAATGCATGAACATATAGGAGAGACACAATTACCTCAAGTGGCCCTTGCTTGAGTGACTGTGATCCCACAAAATCTAACTAGATTTCTAATATATCTCTAAAACCATTAACTAAACTCAAAACATGTGTTCCTTTATTGAATTCTTAAAGAAACTACAATAACAATTTTGATAACACAATCTCTGTCTAACCTCTGTTCCGTATACAAAATCTAACAATCCCTATAGACAAGATCGAACTTCTCCTCTTTGAACAAAACTACCAAGAAATAAATACCATAACTGTCCATTCTCCAATAACATAGGGAGAGGGTCGCTTTATTACTAACCAAACTAGGAATAGGAAACTAAACTGTCATAAAGATAATGTAGATGACACAATCCTACTATAACTCTCTTTAGTCATTATGAAAAACACTCATAACTAGAAATAGAATATGGAGCACAATCTAAGATTCCTTCATTATTCATGACTGTAAAATGTCAAAGGATAACCATCAAAGAGTGGAGAGTTATGGCTAACTCATATCCAATCAATTCAGAGTCTTCTTCATTTGGTTGTGAGTGACTTTACTATCTACTATGGATGTCAACACCTCCTTTGTTGCGGGTTGCCAGGTGGTCCTCATGAAATGTAGCCAAATGCTCACTGCGTGGGGGTTAGTCCATCACGTGATATCTATACATCACTACTACTAAAAATAGCATAAAGTACCATCATATTTTATGAGCAATCATCAATTCACACACAATTAATTAACAACATATTATATACCAATCTAATGCTTTCAATGTCTTAAGGATGATTATAGGCATAGTCAATATATAAAAGTCCAGGGATGTCTTTGAAAACATGAACTTAAAGAAAGAGAAATGGGACAAAACATAGCCTCATCAGTTGTGGCCATTTTCAGGTGTCTACATAGCTAATCTCTTTTTATCCCATTTATCCTCTCTAGCCAATTAATTAAATAAATTGTATTTATTTAATTAATTCACACTTTCCTCCATCATCCAATTTAAATAAATTAAATATTTATTTAAATTAACTCTCACATACCACATAATTTAAATAATTTTATTATTTAAATTATTTGTCTCACATAGGTCCATCCTCAACTACTTGCCACTTTCATTAAATGAGTGATCCAGGATTTAATCAACTTTTCATCTCATCCCTCCACATCACACTACATTTTATCCTAGCCATTCACATAAGGATAAACTCTATAAGCTTCCTAGAAATCCTTATCCTTGCCCTAATCTTGTCTCAACCAATTGTAGCCATTGATCCTAATCTCTAATCCTAGCTATCTATCCTATCATTCACTATCCATAAATTGAGCCTCCCTCTAGCCATTATCATCCATCATTGTCAAACTAATGTTATGTTGTTGAAATTATGAGCAACTGACATATCCATATTATCAATCAAATATCATAGAGAACATAGCTAGTAGGGTTAGGGTGCACTCTACTCTATTCTATCAAGGAGATTTGATTAGTGCAAGGTTCAAAGGGTATTGCTTGCATTATTTTATCTTTCAGATTATTTCCTTGTATTATTTTCATGTCTTCACCTACTGAGGATGCAAGATGATTCAAAAGAACATTAAGGCCACATTACTAATAACACATGAAATGATAAGTGATAGACAATGGAATTCGAATAATTGTCAGCTCAATGCATAAATTGAGAGAAGCTCACCCATGATTTACTAGCATTTCAGCTAATTTTAATTTTTTAAAAGAAAAAAGCATCTACAAGTAGACTATGAACATTGAAATAATAGCTAGCTATTGAATTTTACAATTTCATTACTTTGTAAAGGAAGGTTTAACTCTACTATTAGGGGTGATCAATCTTGACTACAATTGAGAGAGCTTTACTCTTATGAGATTAACTTAGTTGAACATATTATGAGTAGAGATTAGGGATTCAGAAAAGGTGTTGGCTCTTTGCAAGTAGGTTCAAGAGAAAAAGTACTGGCTCTTCCTTCCATACTTCTTCCAATACATATCTACTAAGACACAAATGGATTGGAATATAGCATACTTAAAACTATGAACATTTCATTTTATTACAAAAGAAGGGATCATTTATACAATCACAAAATCATATAAATATCAAGCTCATATGTATGGTGCAACATAGCTTAACACTAAATATGCATAGTGAAAATCAAGTATCCCTAACGCCTTGCAATGTTCTATGAAGATTGGTATTTCTCTCTTTCTTCGTATTTAATCTACTTCACCCATCAATGTTTTATTCCTTTTACCACTAATTGGATGTTCTCATCTAGTAAAAAAATGAGTTAGTATTGTTTATAGAAATATTTTTCCTACAAGCTAAAATTACTTAGAGGCTATCAATTTAATTTTAGGAAAATATTAAAACAATGGAAGCAAGTAGATGATTACACTAGAAATTAGGCATGGCCAATGCCACGTGATCTCCACCTTCCCAGCATTATTCAAAATGGCACTACTCACACAAGACTAACGGTTTCACTATAGAATTAAAGTTTCAACTATACTTTTCACTCTTTGACAAACATGGATCTAAGAATCTACTCCAAAACATATAAATCCAAAGGTAGTGTGCAAATACCCTCCTCTTTAACTTATACAACTAATGAGAATGCAAAATGACTACAAATAAACACAAGGCTAGGTACAGTAGAATCATAGTAAAAAAATTTGAACAAAAGAAACACATAAATACCAAGAAGCCACAATGAGAAAACAACAATTACGATTAATTTTGGATCATTGGTGTCATAATTCATACTACTAATCTATATAAACAATAATACTCATTTCAAAATGAGTCATCAAAGCCTATAAATCTACTTTACGCTAATAGGAAATTACAGTCTGTAAAGTACGCAAAATTCCACTTACTAAAAATACAGAAGTAAAACAATTCTTAATTTATAAATGGAAAGGTGAAACTTTCTATTAACAAAGATAATCAGAAATGTTATAATATCCTACAATATATCAAGTGCCAATACCAAAATAGCACCACAAGGAAAAATACAATTACATCTCTTAGCTAAGAAAGCCATACAATTATTCCATACAATGATATATCAATTATCTGAATTACATAATGATGATCAATTATACAAATATCCATTTTCAGCTGCCATAACCCACTAGTCTTCTACAAGTTGAAGGACAAGAGCATGGTTAAGGTGCTTTTTCCACCCAACCACAAAGCACTACACTTCCCTAGAATCCTTCCTACCTCAAAGAATACCTAACCCTACACGAAGCACCTAGCAACTCAAAATAATTGGCAAGAGGGAACACTCGATGCATGCCTGATGCCTATTTGAATTATAATCTAGAATGATCATATTTCTTGCAAACAGGATGTGGTAGAGAACAATATTAATCACTAGGCATTAAATATCCATCTATTTCAATGGTACAAACATAGCTTTGGCCAAAGCATAAATACAAAATTGGTAGATCTTGAAAAAGAAAATCACCTTCTTTGTTAGCCCACATTCGACATCCTATCCTCGAAGGTAAGCTCAACATATACATAGAAAAACAAGCCAAATATATTGCAAAATCAATTCATAATAGTACATGCATTTTACTACTTACTTTCTTGCAAAAGATAGTGTGAGTTTGATTTTACTTAATAGGAATGAAAATTATGATGGTATAAGCATACTATACATCAATCAAGGGTTCCGCTATTTAAATAATGAACTAATGTTAGAATTGATCACGAAAGTCTTCATGTAGATAAACATATATATTGTATGTATAAATAGGTCACTATATTGTAGTCACAATTATAACATAAATAACTGGATCTACATATTTATATCAGCAAGCAAGGTTGGTTTATAATGCTATAATGATCAAATTTAAGAATGAGAATAATTAGGGATTTGCATATTTAGTTAATTTCAAGTTCATACTTTTTAATAGAAAACACTCCTTAATGTTATCACAAGTAGAGAAGTTAGTTACATTCAACTTATAGGTGACTTATTATTTACTATGAAGTCCAACAATCTGCTACAGGAGATATAGTAGGCTACAGAAATCAGAAACAGAAGAAAGAACGCAACTACCGAAATAAAGAAAGCTGAGACAAGAATACAGTCTGCTACAGAAAACAATAGAGCAAGCTATATGATAACCAAAAAGTTTACAGGGATTATTTTATGTCAAAAATGCAACATTGGAGGGGTAATTCATTATATACTTATCAACGCTACAAACACAGAGTGCAGCTACAAAAAGATAGATTAGAGTTGAATAGTACTGGTACACTGCAAGAATAGAGAATGGGTATCTACATACCTTTTTGACATCAAGAGACCAATTGAAATACATAGGTCGATGTAATACAAATCAGGTCATTAGGTATAAGTACTTATATCAATCGGATCATTTATTTACTGAATCAGCACACAAGCCGATCAAAGAAGGTCAAAAAAATTATCCTAAGGTTGACATTGAGGCCAATGAAGTCATTAACAAAGCACCAGCCAAAATAAGTAGTAATCAATGATTAAAGAAAAATAGGCCCATAAGGGTTCATCATAAGCCAATAAAAGGAATGATCAAGCCATTTTAAATCAGGCCGACACAAAGAAGAGAGGGTGATGATCATTTATCAGGCAAATATTAAGAATACATAGGGCGATGAGAAACAGGCGACATGGATAACAAATGCGGCGACATGAATAATAGTAAGGACAACAATATATCGCAAAAGATTTTAACATAAATCCATTGTGAAAAGAGTAAAATATAGTCAATCCAGGGAATGAAATAATAGATGTAGACTAGGGTTCATCCATCTACTATATTTCAGAAATTAATTTAATAGAGGCAAAATGGATAAGAGATAGGCAGTCACTAATCAATACATATCTCCAAATTGACAAACTGGGTAAGACTAATTTTTGGATATGATTTAAATAACTAACTCTTACACCTCATATAAAAGTTTCAGAGAAACCTAGTTCGTAAAAATGAAGTTATTTATGATGCAACAAACTGTTTTAACAGATATGAAATGGGTAAGAGATAAACAGTCACTAATTATTACATATCTACAAAATGACAAACTAGGTATGGTTTTTTTTGTATATAATTCAAATAACTGAGTGGTACACCTTATATAAAAATTTCAAAGAAACCCAGTTCGTAAAAATGAAGTTATTGGTGATGCAATAGTTCTTATGACAGATTACATATCCAAACCTTTCTAACAACAGGGCAAAAATAAACAGATTGTGCAAAAGAGAATTCATAGACTAAAACAATTCTTACATATTAGAGAAATTGATTTCAACTAAATTTAACACAACAATAAATCATTTTCATAACTAGGTGCATACCAAGAATCATCACAATCCTCAAGAGGCTTCTCTTTGGCTTCGTGTCATTGTTGGTCTCCTCCCTACTGCTGCTCCTTCTCTATCCTCTTTTTTTTTTGCCCTCAATCACTTCCTCTTCTTCCTTATATATTTTTCTTCAAAGGTGTCTCTTCTTTTAAAGACTTTTCCTCTGTTTTAATTTTTGGTCCATTTCTTTTCTTTTTTGTTTTTCTCTAATTTTTGCATGTAATTCTTTTTGTTTTTCTTCTTCTTTCTTTTTGTTTTCTTTCCTTTTTTTGATTTAAAGCTTTGATGTTATATAAAGAAATTTTCAAAAAGGAAACTTATTTTCATATATACATATATTAACAATAAAATACATTTTTATTTTATAAAATTTTAATTTAGCATATTTCAAAAAAAGACACTTTAATATTGAATATAACAATCAAATCATTTAATTATACATCTTAAAGAAGCATAATAATTTTTATGGGGGGTACATTTCTAACATAAGTAATTAATTGTTTTCATCAAACACACCACCACGCAATAAAATTCAATGGGAATCATTCCATGAAAATGGTCAAAATGCAAAATGCAGTATGTGTTATGTGCTTGTGTGTGTGTGCATCAAGGTTTTCTCCATCCAATTCTTGTCAGGTAGTTAGATCGCCTCAACATTAACCAAGCCCTTGCCTTCGACACATACCTATGCTCATTCAACTCAATTTCTAATTAATAGGTTAGTAACCAAAAATCCATAGCCGAAGCATCCCATAAGTGTCTATATTCATCATTTAATAACTTCTAATTGTATACTTGAAAAAGGAATGATAACATTTCACTTTTTATTCATCGACAATTACCTATTTATAACATAATCACAAATAAAATATCTAATAATTCTAAATATAACTAAGTTTAGAGGGTTTAGAAAGTTTAAGACATAACATCCTTCCCCACTAGGAAGAGACATTATCCTGATGTCTTATTACACAAATACTAAAATATTATTGTTTTTCACAACTAATATCAATGTAACAACAAAATATCATAATTATGCAAATTAAAAGAGTTTATGCTAAATTCTCAAATGAGAAAAGATGTATCTATCTCATTAGCACCCTCCCATGGGCATTGTCCATAGAATATTGGTCCTACTCGACCTTGTACTGAGTAATATCTTTATTACACATTTACTACACATGTACTGTGATAATAAAAGTATCTTACTAATGCCCTTTGCATCTATCAAGAATTTGAGTGGGCTCCACCAGCACCACTTCTGGGTCCAGTAAAGCATGTCAATCAATACAACCAATATACTTGGCCCAACTGCCAATACAAAGCATATAACCGACACATAGTATGTAACTACCATCTAATTATATACAAGTAACATACAGTACTCTTGTCAGAGCATAATAAAAATATCATCATAACAATGAAGTTATAAGAAAAAATAATCTCACCACCAAAGCACACCAAATGAGGCAAATATTAGTCCATCATAGACACATATAAGCATGAATCAATCATCATAATATACATGCAATCACATAGAAATCATAACATAATTTCAAGAAATCAATTCTCCTAACCAACATTAGGTTGAGATCTCCAATATCAAAACAAATCTCCAAAGGTCACCAACTAGATCAAAACCAACCATCATGCATATAACTCCTCTGAGACTACACCACTCCATCCTCCAACTGCCACTACAATGAGAAGAGGCTCTAGCCCAAAAAATGCAATAGATCTCAAGCAAGTTTAGTCCATAAATATTGGAACCACAACTATGCTGGGATAACCTCTCAAGCTCTTAACTAAGTCTGAGGAGACTCAAAAAGATACCATATCCACTCTCAAGGACAATCGTAACAAAATATTAGTATTTCAACAGTCCTTCCTCAGGCACTACCCACAACAAAATAATTCAAGGATCAGGTAAGCTAACACAAAAGGTTATAGGCACCGCTACCACATGTCTCAACTCTAGACATGGTTTCCCTACATGAGATACTTCCTCATGCTCTACTCCTAGAAGAGAGGGTTTCTTTAACACTCTAGCTCTACACTACCAAAACTAGGATCAACCAAACAGATTCTGAGGGAAGAATATAACCACACCTTCTAATAGCGTAAAAACTTTTATCAAGCAAGGCTTAGCAACTTGTTACTCACTAGGATCACATCTAAGGCGACAACAACACACTAACAAGGAGCAAGACTACTCCACCATACCACCATTTTCTCTTAACTAAGCTAGACCAAAAGGTAAAACAACACAACTCGATCACGAATTCATGATCAACTATGCAACACAAGGCTTATTCATGACCTAGCACCAAGTATCCATAAAATGGAATACAAAGGACAACAACTTATCCCATCCAGCATCAAGCTAGGAAATCTCCAAGTACTAAGAAGAAACTCTGAAGCAACTCAATTTCCAAGGTTGGCAACTCAACAAGAGCAAAGAGACAACTATAATACCATAAATATATATATACATTACATGCTCATGCACTAACTAAGGCTCCATCATACCCACTATGTCAAAACATGAGGATAGTTATGGAACTTTCATACAATAGACACCACATCATAAATTCTACCAATACCGAACACTAAGGGCATGACATCACGTTCAAGACCAATAGGAATGAGACAAGCAAGAACAACCAAAGTTGGTGGACTAAGCCAACATTCAGCCAATTACACTTACTAAAAGCAAGATTCAATCCAAATGAGTTCTCTACATAGTCATGAATCCATATTTAAGCTCATACAAGAATACATTTCTCATCAAGTGATTCATAGGAACAAAAAATCATTACTCAACATTTCACACAATATTTGCTTGAATTTATCAACAAACCAAGGAATTTAATCTATCATAGTTCTAGTAATACACACATCAAGTACTAGTATATTCTCCACATTCTACTCCCTTATACAATCCATATGAGGCCATCATGGACATGATAGAGAACATAACATGATACTTGACCAGCAATTAAAACATTCAAGCATAGCCATCAATAATAAATAAATAATAAAATATCAAAATGGAAGAAAAGTCAATCTCAACAATAAGGCATAAAATGAGCTCAGTTTTAACAGTAAATCAAATATGACCGTAAAGGTCACAAGATAAATAAATATCAAACTTCGATGGCTATACTTATTCATAAATAAGAATAAGAATTCAATGCTAGCCTTTACAACATTTAGAAAATTTACCAAAGTCAAAATAAAATAAAATATTAAAGTTCAAAAGTTTCACATTACATGAACTGCGTGACTAATTCTAACCACTAGAAAGGGAGTACAATGCTACACTACACCTTAATCTGAGGTGAGTAAGATAATACACTCAAGCACATCAAACAAATGAACCTTCTAAGACTCCAATCACATCTATACCATAAGATTATTTCTACTTAACCACATGAGCATCACTCAATGATGCCAAGCAACCAAAAGTTGCATACAATCACTATGGAAAGACACACACAGTCATCCACTAGCAACCAGGTAGCAATTAAGACTAAGCTAAGACAAAATAGGTTCACAACCAAGATATCTAAGCACATCAATCTATCCAAATGGCAGCAGTTAACACTTCTTACGAAACAAGGATTTACCAAGCATATGGATAAGATAACATAAATTAAAACATGAGGGAGGATTAGGTTGGGGTCAAGCAATTACCCAACGTTCCTTTCACATGATGCTAAACTTCTTCACAACATGATGACAAGCATACTAAATGCATACTAAGGGATGGGGAAATCACAACTTAGGTCACAAGATGTAGGGTTTGTTAATTCACTCAAGATTCTAACACCTCAAACATCACAAGGACTATGCAAATGACCCTTTTCACAATCCCTTTTTTTTTCTTTAACTCTTCAAGTAATGCAATGCAATAATTACACCTAGGTTCCCACATGAATCTTAGGGAAGAATGCAATCTAGGAATATAAGTCATTACCCAAATGATCTATTCTAGCAATGTGATGCAACACTATCTATCGTACAATTGCATAATTAATCCATACCCAAGGAAATGCTCTCAATAAGGCAATGCAATATGTATTTTAAGAAAGCATTACCAGTCACTATATAGAGGCAAGCATTACTAGGATATGATACTTTTACACACAACAAGGTTCAAGAATATTCTTCACATATC
The DNA here is from genome assembly GCA_027924645.1 of Cunninghamia lanceolata. Classification (NCBI taxonomy): domain Eukaryota; kingdom Viridiplantae; phylum Streptophyta; class Pinopsida; order Cupressales; family Cupressaceae; genus Cunninghamia; species Cunninghamia lanceolata. The sequence goes on along the minus strand of BSBN01000704.1, from coordinate 1,905,055 downwards.
AAGCATATGATCAAAACATCCTCTTGTTCACATACAATGCATAACTTCTAAAAGAGTAGACCAAGTTCGATCACACTTGGAACATGGTATTTACTTTCACACAAGGTCCTCATAACTCCACTATCATAGGTGGTCATACAAGCACAAACATGACCCTCCAAAGGTCACTTAAGCACTCTCACACACTACCAAGGCTCATGCTAAGCACTCAGGGCATCAAGAAGGAAAATACACATAAGAAACTTCTTGGCAAATAGTAAGGTTTATCTAACCCATAATAACATATTACTTGCCACACACATGTGAGGAAGACATATCAATAGAGGGCACATGCTACTCACAGCACATAAATACACAAGGACCCACACATGCTCAAACAAACCGAGCAACACAAACACCCCAGAGCTCCCAATGCTGGAACCATGCTCTGATACCAAATGTAAAGTATGTGAAATTCCACTTACTAAAAATATAGAAGTAAAACAATTCTCAACTTATAAATGGAAAGGTGAAACTTTCTATTAACAAAGATAATCAGAAATTTTATAATATCCTACAATCTATCAAGTGCCAATACCAAAATAGCACCACAAGGAAAAATACAATTACATCTCTTAGCTAAGCAAGCCATACAATTATTCCATACAATGATGTATCAATTATTTGAATTACATAATGATGATCAATTATACAAATATCCATTTTCAGCCGCCATGACCCACTGGTCTTCCACAAGCTGAAGGACAAGAGCATGGTTAAAGTGCTTTTTCCACCCAACCACAAAGCACTACACTTCCCTGGAATTCTTCCTATCTTGAAGAATACCCAACCCTGCACAAATTGCCTAGAAACTCAGAATAATAGGCAGGAGGGAACACTTGATGCATGTCTAATGCCTATATGCATTCTAATCTAGAATGATCATATTTATTACAAACAGGATGTGGCAGAGAACAATATTAATCACTAGGCATTAAATATCCATCTATTTGAATGGTACAAACATAGCTTTGGCCAAAGCATAAATACAAAATTGGTAGATCTTGAAAAAGAAGATCACCTTCTATGTTAGCTCACATTCGGCATCCTATCCTGGAAGGTAAGCTCAACATATACATAGAAAAACAAGCCAATCTATTGCAAAATCAATTCATAATAGCACATGCATTTTACTACTTACTTTCTTGCAAAAGATAGTGTGAGTCTGCTTTTACTTAACAAGAATGAAATTTATGATGGTATAAGCATACTATACATCAATCAAGGGTTCCACTATTTAAATAATGAACTAATGTCAGAATTGATCATGAAAGTTTTCATGTAGATAAACATATATATTATATGTATAAATAGGTCATTATATTATAGTCACAATTATAACCGAAATAACTAGATCTACGCATTTATATCAGCAAGCAAGGTTGGTTTATAATGCTATAATGATCAAATTTATGAATGACAAGAATTAGGGATTCATGTATTTAGTTAATTTTAGGTTCATACTTTTTAATAGAAAACACTCCTTAATGTTATCACAAGTAGATAAGTTAGTTACATTCAGCTTGTAGGTGACTCATTAGTTACTACGAAGCCCAACTATCTGCTACAGGAGATATAATAGGCTACAAAAATTAGAAATAGAAGAAAGAACACAACTATTGAAATAAAGAAAGCTGAGACAGGAATACAGTCTACTACAGAAAATAACATAGCAAGCTACAAGATAACCAAAAGGTTTACAGGGATTATTGTATGTCAAAAATGCAACATTGGAGGGGGTAATTCATGATATACTTATTAGTGCTACAAACACACAGTGCAGCTATAGAAAGATAGATTAGAGTTGAATAGTACCGATACGCTGCAAGAATAGAGAATGGGTATCTACATACCTTTTTGACATCAAGAGACCAATTGAAATACATAGGTCGATGTAATACAAATGAGGCATTAGGTATAAGTATTTATATCAATCAGATCATTTATTTATTGAATCAGCACACAGGCCGATCAAAGAAGGTCAAAAGAATTATACTAAGGTTAACGTCAAAGGCAATGAAGTCATTAACAAAGCACCAGCCAAAATAAGTAGTACTCAATGATAAAATAAAAGCAAGCTGATAAGGGTTTATCATAAGCTGATAAAAGGAATGATCAAGCCATTTTAAATTAGGCCAACACAAAGCAGAGAGGTTGATGATCATTTATCAGGCAACTATTAAGAATACATAGGATGATGAGATACAAGTGACAAGGATAACAAATGCGGTGACAGGAATAACAGTAAGGACAACAATATATCGCACAAGATTTTAACATAAATCCATTGTAAAAAGAGTAAAAGATAATCAATCCAGGGAATGAAATAATAGATGTAGACTAGGGTTCATCCATCTAGTATATTTCTAAAATTAATTTAACAGAGGCAAAATGGATAAGAGATAGATAGTCACTAATCTATACATATCTCCAAATTGACAAACTAGGTAACACTAATCTTTGGATATGATTTAAATAACTAAGTCTCACACCTCATTTAAAAGTTTTAGAGAAAACTAGTTCATAAAATTGAAGTTATCTATGACGTAATAGACTGTTTTAACAGAGATGAAATGGGTAAGAGATAAACAGTCACTAATTATTACATATCTACAAAATGACAAATTAGGTATGGCTGATTGTTGTATATAATTTAAATAACTGAGTGGCACACCTTATATAAAAATTTCAAAGAAAGCCAGTTTGTAAAAATGAAGTTATTGGTGACACAATAGTTCTTGTGACAGATTACATATTCAGACCTTTCTAACAACAGGGCAAAAATAAACAGATTGTGCAAAAGAGAATTCACAAAATAAAACAATTCTTACATATTAGATAAATTGATTTCAACCAAATTTAACACAATAATAAAACATTTTCATAACTAGGTGCATACTCGGGAATCATTGCAATCCTCAAGAGGCTGCTCTTTGGCTTCCTGTCACTGTTGGTCTCCTCCTTGTTGCTACTCCTTCTCTATTCTCTTTTTTTTCTGCCCTCAATCACTTCCTCTTCTTCCTTATATATTTTTCTTCAAAGGTGTCTCTTCTTTTAAAGACTTTTCATCTGTTTTAATTTTTGGTTTGTTTCTTTTTTTTTCTCTAATTTTTGCATGTAGTTCTTTTTGTTTTTCTTCTTCTTTTATTTTCTTCATTCTTTTTGTTTTCTTTCCCCTTTTTGATTTAAAGTTTCGATGTTATCTAAAGAAATTTTCAAAAAGGATAATTGTTTTCATATATACATATATTAACAATAAAATACATTTTTATTTTATACAGTTTTAATTTAGCATATTTCATAAAAAGACACTTTAATATTGAATATAACAATCAAATCATTTAATTATACATCTTAAAGAAGCATAATAATTTTTATGGGGGGTACATTTCTAACATAAGTAATTAATTGTTTTCATCAAACACACTACCACACAATAAAACTCAATTGGAATCATTCCATGAAAATGATCAAAATGCAAAATGCAGTATGAGCTATGTGCTTGTGTGTGTGTGCATCAAGGTTTTCTCCATCCAATTCTTATCGGGCGGCTAGATCGCCTCTACCTTAACCAAGCCCTTGCCTTCGACACATACCTGCGCTCATTCAACTTAATTTCTGATTAATAGGTTAGTAACCAAATATCCATAGCCGAAGCATCCCATAAGCATATGTATTCATCATTTAATAACTTCTAATTGTATATTTGAAAAAGGAATGATAACATTTCACTTTTTATTCATCGACAATTACCTATTTATAACATAATCACAAATAAAATATCTAATAATTCTAAATATAACTGAGTTCAGAGGGTTTAGAAAGTTTGAGACGTGCCACACTCAACAAAGAAAGATTTGAGAAAAATAAGATTATTGGAGAATAATGTCATCCTCATTCCCATATTTTCAAGTTGTTATGCAAACTTTGCTTGGTATTTAGAAGAACTAAGTTAAAGATAAAGTGTAAATCCACATTAACTATCCCTCTATTTTATGTCTTGATCCCTCGGATGTTTTCTATCTTGAGAAGGATAAGGGCACTGAAGGATAGTGCATATGTGCCTCTGAAAAATCAAGAAGATGACATGCATGTTGACTACAAATAGTTCGATATTTCAATAAACTATTACCATTAGTCTAGGATTTATGAAAGGTATAGCCACCATACCTATGTGTCCACCTGTGTCGACATCCTTGTTGATGCATCAACTACTAGTTTGTCCACATAGCTCCACATGGATAGACTCATATGCTTGCAATCTCCAAACATCATATGTAAAGGACCATGCTCATTAGTTTTCAGGCAACATATCATGAAGCTTTATACCATGAAGCCCATGCTACTAAAAGTGCAATCAAATGGTTTGCACATTGTGACTATGCATTTAATTGTTGGTGCTTGGGGCCTAAACTCAAACTGATTGATTTTTAATCAATCGTTTCTTGCCAACAATCCAAAAATGACACATCCATGGGGAATTACTTTGAGTGTAGCACTTCATTTTCTTAAGGACCCAACAATTCACTTTTAAGACCTCTTCGACATACCCATTACACACTAAAGTGCAATTGTTATTTTTAAAAGGAGAACATAACAAAACACTTTCTAAAATTTCTAACAACCTGCAAGCTTTATGGCATAAGGTTCCTAGGTGTGCTTTGCCCAAGTGGTGAGAGACTCCTTAAGGTAATTTTAACCCAAAAAATAAGACAATTTTGGTTTTTCACCTCGCTCGTTAACTTTTGAAGCGAAGTTTGAGAATTTTGGCCAATAACGAGGTGTTTACCTAACATGGTTTGGGAAAGCGGAAGAGCCTTCAAGACAAAAAAAATAAATTGTCATTTCATACTAAATTATGTTGTAGTTTTTCATGTCCCTTTTTCCAAAAATAGTACTTATTAAAAATAGTAAGTTTTCATTGTCCAGAAATAGTAAGTCAGGGGTTGCGGGACACATTGAAAAATATTATTTATTTAATATTTAATCTATCTTGGTGCAATATTCATCCTTTGGATAAATAAATATTAAATTAAATATTCATTTGCTCAAGTGGGAGTGTGGATTTGGTAAGAAACCTTTTTATTTGCTGGTTGCTAATTTTGAAGTGATTTTGACAACTATGGCAAGAATCTATGAAAGGATCAATGACAAGTTGTACTTGCAGTTAACAGTTATTAGTGGTAGCTTGTTTTTGGCATGCATGGTGGAGTGAAAATTTCTAAATTCTTTTAAATTTGTTTTCCTCTTAAGAGGCATTGGGATTTTGGAGTATCTTTTGGAGATCAATGCAAACTTGGAAAAAGCATTTATGATAGAGTTGTCAATTGTCATTCCTTATTTGGCTGGAAGATATTCAAAAGATTCTAAATGATTTTTTATTGATTTTTCCTTCCAAGAAAGGGCATTTGGTTTGGGCAGCCATCTCCAATCTTGTACAATATAAATTTGTAAAAATCCTTCATTTGGGATTGTTGATGATTTTACCTCTTCTCTCATACTTGCAAATTTGCATGTGTATTCTTCAGTGGATGAAACCCCATTGGAGTTGGAGGCTTGTGGATGAAAACCCATTAGTCTCAAGTGATAAGAGGACAAAAAACCCTTGCTCATAGGGAGAAATCTCATCCAAAGCTTGCAATTGGGCTGAAGGAATTTAGAGGATTTGGCAGTTTCAGTGTTTTGTGTGCAAAATTGTTCATTTTATAGTTGTAGCACTTTTTGGTATTATTGCTATTGCATGTTGGTTTAGAAGGTGTAATTCATCCATTCTTGAGGTCTGTATCAGATTTGGTGAGATGGGTATTGCTAGTTTAATCTCAGGAGTGTTACATGTGAAGATTGTGAAGATTCTGTGTTGAAATACACACTATGTAATTCAATCTTTGTGTAGTTTATCATTTGGTGTTGTGGGTCTTATTATAGAAGTTTCCTATATCCTTTCCATGTTGTATTAGACCTATTCTTAGGTTTCTATGATATAAAATCCAAATAAATTATTTTTGTGGGGTTTGCAGTGATTTTGAGTGTTGTTCAATGTTTGTAGATTTTGTGGGTTTTGCATAAAATTTATTATATGAACTCATATTACTTGCTACTATTATAAATCAATATCCCAAACCTGATTACATGTTATTACATTTTTGAGAAGTTTCGTGCTCTTGGGTGTTATTTATGTGCAAGACTAGCTAGCTAGTCTTCTCAAATTTGATGCAATTACGGTGGAGTTGTTCAAATTAAATTTCAGATCTGATTTAATTAATAAAATTTTATTTTGGAACATTACAGTGGTATCAGAGCATGATCTTGTCAGCCTATTGGAGAAGATAAACATTGTTGCAGTTTATGCATGTGTGGTATCAATTGTTGCATGTTAGTACTTGTGATTACATGTTAGTTTTTTCAGTGATTGCATGTAGTGTGAATCATGGGAGGTTTATTCAAATTTCTATTTAAGAGATTGATAGGGAGGGACAATGAAATTGTGGTCTCCAAAATTGCTAGATGGTATGAAGAATACCATAATCATTTTGAAGATTTAAAGGCAACCACAACATTTTAGAAATATACATAGAGTTGACGGGAAGAACTATGCCCCAAGAAGAAGAAATTATCAAAATTTTTGAGGAATACCAAGGTGAACTTGAAGCTACCAAAGTTACATAATCTTTTGATAGATACTACATAAGGAGAAGAAAGGATGAAGAGAAGTTGAAAGATGCTAAGGAGCATGATACAAAGGAAGAACAAAAAACAAAGCCACAAGAGGGTGAGAAGGACCATACCATGGATTAACCCACAATGCAAGACAAAGGTAAAAAGATCTCACCTGAAGAAGATAATTTAGTAATTTCTAATGAGTCTACTTGGCAGGACAATATTTGCCTCAATGAAATCAAAGAAAAATTAGATTTGCAAGATGTTTATCAAAATGAAGATGATGAGGCAAAGGTAGAGAAGGAGAATGTGTTAAAAGAAGAAGCTTGTCAATATTATTTTCAAGAGGTTCCAAAAGAAGAGAATGTTGATGTTAAGCATATAGAAATTGTTAGAGTAACAATTAGTGATAAGTGCATAAACCTCTCTAATGAAGCTTTTTCAGGAAGTGAATGGGAGATGCAAGAAATCTTTCAGAATGAATTCTTTCATGAGGGTGAAAGAATTCAAAATGGCCTATGCACAAGAGTTTGGGATCTAGGTGATTATTGGGAATACCCAATACAAATGATGAAAGTGGGACAAGCAATGGACTTACTTGATGATTCATTGTTGGAGCATAATGTTGCAAATACAAGAGGATAGCATGGGATAAATTAGAGTGGTTTCTGATTTTGAGAGTCATGCAACTCCTACAAATGAAGACAAATCAAGAACCTTGCAAAATAGTGAACAAGGTTACCTTGTTGATTTATATTAGAGGTCTTATGAGTTTCAAGAAATGAGGAAACAATTTTTGGTTACAAAAGAAAGAGTAGTGCAACACAAGATATGTGATGAAGTCATTGTTATGAAAATTGACATGGTTATGTGTGTGCACTAGTTGCATTCCATAAATGACCTCCTACATAATGATCATTTTAGAAAAATAAAGACTACATATGAAGGGAAAGATATGGTGCTCGGAGGTGTATATGAAGGGACAATGGAAGTAAATACAAATATGAAGACTTCTTACATGGGACAAGTTGCTTGGGTAACAAGTTTCTTGATTATAGAGAGCATGTAAATTATTACATTTTTTGGTAAGCAACATTGTCTTAATTTTGATATTCAGCTACTTCCAAATCAACATAGAATGGCATTCAAATATATGTTCCCAGGATCATCATCAGATAGAGGATTTTAATATTCCCTAGAGTTTGAAAATGGTTGTGAGCATGTCAATCTTGTTCCATATTTCTCAAGGGCTGATTTGATCATAAGATATCCACAAAGGGAGGATGTGCACAAGACATGAAATTTTGCATGCCTTATTGAACACATAGAGTTCATAGTCATTCCTCAAAATTTAACTTTTCTATTCATGGTGAAATAGGCATCTAGTGGTCAACTAAAACAATTTGTTTTGATATCTATTGATGATATTTTGATGTGTAGAAAGGTATGGAAGGATCATATGAGGCGCCAAAATTTCATCATTGGGATTCTTGAGCAATAAACTCTACTTGTAAGAAGATCTCAGTGTGAATTTGGTTTCACAAATATTGTATATTTGGGTCATGTCATTATTGATCAAGACATGCATGTGGGGCATAAGAGGATTCAAATTTTCTAGTTTGGGTATTCCCAACCTCTCTAACTCTATTGGGAATATTCTTTGGTTTATGCAGCCATGATGGAATGTTTGTTGAGGGACATTCCTATAGTGCAAACAAACCTAACCATCATGAAAAATAAATGATCTCTTTCCTAGATGGCTAGAACCCAAAAATAACTTGATAAGTGTGAGAAGGTAATTAGTTCATATCTTATAATTTTTATTTTAGAATTCTTACATCCATTTGTGGAGGGATATGTTGTTTTAGGGGAAGGTAATTGGACTTCATTGATGCAAAGGTTAGGATCTATTTAAAGTGAGAACAAGAAGTTAAAAGCTAGAAGTGATTGTAAATGTGACTCTTGGAGAAAGGTTTCCATGAAGATTTGGAGTGCATTCCACAAGCATGAATTAGTTGCTCAAGCATCTACATGGAAGATTGGTATCATATGTTTGGGTCAAATCATGAGTACTCAAGGCATATAGGAGGTTGCAACACAAGAAACTTTGAAGGAGTTTGTTAAGGTAACCAACTCATATCATGTACTTATCATTTCATATTTCTCACTAGCATTTTCTATAATGTGTGATGCTTCAAGGAAGAGAGTTGTTGTGGTTGCAATGCAAAGGTGGAAACCAGTGAAAATTGATAGCATGAAATCCAAAGATTCTAGAAAGGGCTTCACTAGGAATGATGAGCAGGTAACTACCACTATATATTCTTTTGATCATCTAGTTTATGATACATGTGTGGTAGGAAGGAATCAAAAGTAATTATAGTTCCTCTTGGATCAACATGATATGAATTATGAGCAACAAAGAGGGTATGTGCTAGTGGGTTGATTCAACAAGTGCATAGTCTTCCATCAGAATGAATTGTTTCTTATAGATTTAATATCCAGAATTGGGTGGAGTATTTTTTGCTATTATATGATGTAAATTGTTGTACTAGATCAGATCCTAAAGTTGCATTTAACATCCTTCAAATTGAGGCAAAGTATGGAACAATTAGTGTTGTTTTCAGCAAGGTGTACCTTCACATTCCAAAGGCAAAAGAGGTAATTGTTTCAAAACTATTTATTTACTGTTATGAAGGATGCTATAATAGTCCTATACACTATAATAATCATATTTATATCATTGGGAGAAGTTTTAAGATTTTCATGTTTGTCTTATCTCATGCTAGTGCATTTGGCAAGTTTACTAAATCTTTGTGGGAAGATGTGGATCAGTTTGAGTATGAGAAAGAATACATCAAATACTTACACATCCAAGAGATCAAATTGCATATATATTGTTGTTCCATTCATGGAATTGGTACAAATGAATCTAAGTTTTTAGGTTTGCACAATATTCTTTGGCAAAAGATGCAACTCCTCATAGGTACAGGATCAAGGTTTGATATGCAGTTTGACATGTTTTATCATTTTGGCATAAGGATTCTTGAGAATTATGGTTGTAACTGCATGAGGAAAAGCAATTTTGGGAAGGGAGGGCTTGTCATGTCCATTTTTCCAAAAATAGTACTTACTAAAAATAGTAAGTTCCCACTGTCCAGAAATAGTAAGTTAGAGGTTGTGGGACACATTGAAAAACATTATTTATTTAATATTTATATGGTCTCGGTGCAATATCCATCCTTTGAAAAATTAAATATTAAATTAAATAATCATTTTCTCAAGTGGGAGTGTGGATTTGGTAAGAAACCTTTTTATTTGTTGGTTGTTAATTTTGAAGTGATTTTGACAACTATGGCAAGAATCTATGAAAGGATCAATGACAAGTTGTACTTGCAATTAACAGTTTTTAGTGGCAGATTATTTTTAGCATGCAAGGTGGAGTGAAAATTTCTAAATGCTTTTTAATTGTTTTTTCCTCTTAAGAGGCATTGGGATTTTGGAGTATCTTTTGGAGATCAATGCAAACTTGGAAAAATCATTTATGATAGAGTTGCCAATTGTCATTCCTTATTTGGTTGGAAGATATTGGAAAGACTCTAAATGATTTTTTATTGATTTTTCCTTCCAAGAAAGGGCATTTGATTTGGGCAGCCATCTCCAAGCTTGTAACATATAAATTTGTAAAAATCCTTCATTTGGGGTTGTTGATGATTTTACCTCTTCTCTCATACTTGCATATTTGCATGTGTATTCTTCAGTGGACAAAAACCCATTGGAGTTGGAGGCTTGTGGAAGAAAACCCATTAGTCTCAAGTGATCAAAGGATGAAAACCCTTTTCTCACAAGGAGAAATTTCATCCAGAGCTTGCAATTGAGCTGAAGGAATTTAGAGGATTTGACAGTTTTAGTGTTTTGTGTGCAAAATTGTTCATTTTATAGTTGTAGTACTTTTTAGTGTTCTTTCTATTGCATGTAATTGCATGTTGGTGTAGAAGGTGTAATTCATCCATTGTTGAGGTCTAGATCAGATTTGTGAGATGGGTATTGCTGGTTTAGTTTCAGGAGTGTTACATGTGAAGATTTTATGTGTTGAAATACACATTATGTAATTCAATCTTTGTGTAGTTTGTAGTTCAGTGTTGTGGGTCTTTTTTCAGAAGTTTCATGTAGCATTTCCATGTTGTATCAGACCTGTTCTCAGGTGCCTATGACAGAAAATCCAAATAAATTCATTTTGTGGGGTTTGCAATGATTTTGGGTGTTGTTTGGTGTTTGTAGATTTTGTGGGTTTTGCATAAAATTTGTTGTATGAACTCATATTACTTGCTGCTGCTATAAATCAGTGTCCCAAACTTGATTACATGTTATTACATCAGAAATTCAATGATAAAATATTTTTGAGAAGATTCGTGCTCTTGGGTGTTATTTCTGTGCAAGACTAGCTAGCTAGTCTTCTCAAATTTGATGCAATTCCAATGGAGTTGTTCAAATTAAATTTTAGATATGATTTAATTAATAAAATTTCAGTTTGGAAAATTACACAATTATCTTCAAATAGAAGAGGTTCTCACCATTAGGTCTGAGATTTACAACATAAGAAGTTGGTAACAAACTATTTTTTGATGAATGTTTGGTTTGATGAAGATTGTAAAATTGCATGGAAAGCTTTGAAAATGCCAAGAAGAGGGAAGATGAACATAAAATGTTACAAGCATATCATAAAAGAAAAAAAAGCAGAGTTCATGAACACAAGGCATGAAGAGTAAATCTACCTTCTTTGGTTGAAGCTCCTTCCAAAATAACTTAGGGTTATTCTTACCTAGGTAGATTAACTCTTCGTGCCTTGTGTTCATGAACTCTACTTTTTTCACTTTTATGATATGTTTGTAACATTTTATGTTGATATTCCCTTTTCCTTCATCAAACCAAACATTTACCGAAAAATAGTTTCTTACTGACTTCTTACATTGTAAATCTCAAACATAAGAATAACCCTAAGTTATTTTGGAAGGAGCTTCAACCAAAGAAGAAATAGACATAAAATCACATCATAGTTAGTCAATGGTTTGATTATGAAAAGCATCTTTATGAGCAGGAAATAGAGATTGAGCCCCCTCCCTTGATCAACATGACAAATAAGATTTTCACTATACAAGAGGTCGAGGTTGGTATTGGGAAGTTGGGTGTTGGAAAAGCAAAGAACTTGGTTGAAATTCAAGTAGAATACATTAAATGGGAGGTGAAGATTCTCGCAACTCACATTACAAGAATATTCAACAACATTATTCAGCATGGCTTCCCCAGAGATTGGATCACTAGCCTAGCAATACCTCTTTTTAAGAGTGGGGATGCTGACAATCCTTCCAATTATTGGACCATCACTGTTTGGGGTAGAAAAAGGAGACTAGCCTAAGAGATTAAACTAGGTCAAAACCCTCTTCTATTAAACATTAGGACACAAACCAAGCTTGGATTCTATCCATGAAGGAGAGACAAATTACAGGGGTTCTACCCTTTTGTTGTATAGATAAGAGTCAACCAAGTTCTAGCAAGAAAACTAGGGCAAATGACTAAACCTTTAATGACAAAGATCTACTAAAAACTAACTATTGGAAACAAATATCAAAAATCCAAAAGTATAATAGAGATCATGAAGAGGAGAAAAACTTGGATCCAGATTTGGAGGCACCAAAGACCAGGGTACTTGGGCACCCTAGATCCTACTTAGGGTTTAGCATAATCTCTTAGTTTCACTAGACTTGTACCTGCAAACCATTTCTTCTTCCTGAATCTTGTCTTCAAAAACCTATATCTCCAACTTGCACATAAGAAAAGAGGAAAATTTTGTGATGTGTATAAGGGCTTGCCTTAGTCAAACCCTATGTTGGTGTTTCCACCTCCACTACAATGATGATTAGATCCAAGAGTGTGTGCCCTAGGAGGGCAGAGGCAAGATCAACAATATATGATGAGAGTATGATTGAAAATGATGAAGATTACCACAAGATGTAACACCCTAGTGGGAGTAGAAGCTCAAGATCATGCACCAACAAGGAGAGTGAGGGAGAAGGCTTGAAACTTCCTTCAAGACCTATAAACAAACTTCATAACATCCAAAAGTAGATAGCAATTCCAAGCATGATGAACACTTTAGCATTGAAGATCAAAACATGTGAGCAAACTCTAATTTTGCATTCAAAATCTTAGTGTAAAATGAATTGTAAAACTCCTTTATATATGCATTCCCACTCACAAAAAATGAATAAAACCAAATGGGATTGACAATTACAAGCTAAGGAGATGTTCTAAGCTGACACCACAAGAGAGGGGCAAAAGGACCCATCTAGGACCAAGGCACTCAGGTGCCCTGGTCCTTCAGCCCAACAAACTCCGGGGGTGTCTAACATCATGGGCTTAGGCCAATCCTAAGTTTATTCTATTGGGTTTATTCATCGGGATCAAGATTGTATCCTTTAATGTTCAAAAGGTGTTAAAATATGCCCTAATTAACAAAGGTAACATTTTAGGTCCATCCAGGTGCTAGACTAGGTATAAAATGCTAGTGTACACATTTTACTCCATAACATTTAGCCCCCACTTTAGTGTGGATACTAACTTACGTTTGAACACACACTAAAGGAAGGATAAGATAAATTTCCAACACGAAAACATAGAAGCCAAAGAATTCTACCAAGTTGCACGGATTATAGTAGCCCCCAAGCTTAGGATTCTAAGGTTGCAAACACATAAGCAAAGATATTTTCAAACACGCAAGACATTGCAACATAATTCACACATACATGGAGTACTAAAAAGCATACATAGGAATACACGTGAAAGAAACACAATACACAAGGAAAATACATGCCATACACAATGCATACACGCTTGACATGAAGCATACATGTAAGACACAAAGTTCACATGAAAAACACATGGAAAACATGATGAAGACACATAAGACACATGGAGTTATTAAGGAAAACAAATTCAAACACATCACATCAAACAAAAACATAGAAACAAACACACACTGCACATGACTTTGACGCTAGCTTGCTATGTTGCTAGTGGTCATGTGAAAAGAAGTGCCCTTGTGGATCACAACTAGTAAGAACCACTGAATTACTAGGTGACCATGACAAGTCACATGAAGCACACGGGCTAGCACACTTCATTGTACTAGGTGGCTTATGGACCAAAAGGAAACATCACAGGCTAGTGAGGACCGCTGAATCACTAGGTGAGTTCCATGCCAATTATAATAAACAAGTATGTAACCAAAAAGAGCATAGCACGATGTATGCCCCCACCTTAAAGTGATTGCTAACTCCTATCAGGAAGCAATTGCTTTAAGATAAAATAAACCACAAGACATGCATGAGAGCTTTTTGGAAGCACATTCCCATAAGATATGTGTTCCCAAAAACTACATCACAACTAAGGGGTTGCCCCTACAAAAGGCAAACCAAGGTGATGCTATGAGCATGATACACAATGCCCTGTGTATTCATGGTATGATGCCAAGCGTAGCAACAAGGTGCCACACAAATCAACACATCAAAGAAATAATAAGTTAGACAATTAAGTAACTACATGAAGGGATCTACCTGACTGACGTCAGTATATGAATGGTTGTATAATAGGACATATTTTGAGACTATATGTTTTTGGAACTATCATCATCCGCCAATTGATAAAACTAAGGAGACAAAGGAAGAAATAACACATGAAACCAAATAAAAAGCCCTTTGGGTCAACAAGGGAGAATGTCAAAGCATCCTATGCCTTGCATCATCCCCAAAGGACACAACAACAATGCAACTTATGACATATAGAAGAATGATGATACAAATAGAGAGCATATTACAATGGATGTCAGTCCCTTTGTATCCTTGTACCTATAAGGGTGTCGAGGGTCATCCAAAGAGAGCTTAACAACAACAACAATAAAAACATAAATAAAGTATCAAGCAACACATCATGGGGGAAACAATCATATGCACTCATATAATAAAAATAAGGGACCCTACTTGTGAGTCAACCTAAAGAAAATCATCCTCCTCCCAATCTTGCTCATCACCAATTTGGGTAGGTAGACAAGATGCAAGAGAAACTATAGCAAGTGTGGTGTAAGGAACAAGAGCCATACTTGTATCATTGTTATCTTCAGATTCACTATTAGAATATAGCATGATAGGTTCCATAGTGTCTTGTGAAGCTTTATCCTTCTCTATAGGAGACAAAACAATAGTAGATGTCTATCTCGCATCCATCAGTGATAAACGCTTGCGAGGAGGGAGATTCTCCTCTCCTGCAGCAAGGTGATTCATTGCATGACAATGCTTCTTTCTTTCTCTCACAATTTTATTTTTCTTAGTTTTATTTGTGATGTTTGTTAATGTTAGAAATGAAGGTGCAAACCACACAATGAAAATCTGATTCAACCCTTATTTACGTCCTTTAAACAATGTAGAATCAATGGAGATTGCAACATAAATAAAACCCACTACACAGAAATAACATGCATTAAGAATTGAACACATAACACAGTATGTAACACGGAGAAAAATCTTTCAGGTAAAAAACTCCAAGAAAAGAGGCTCCAAGTTGTATTATCTTCAAATATGAGATACATGCACTTCCTCTTCTTCTTCAGTTTTCAATCCAATGATGCCTATTACTCTCAACTCTGCTAAAAATGTAGTAAAAATATCCTTATAAAAGGGGATTGCCTTCTAGGGCAAGAAAACTGACATAATATCGACCGTTAGATTTGTGACCTAATAATGAACGGTCCATATTTAAAATGATAAAATATAAATAAAATGTGGTTTTGGGGGCGCTACCCTCGAACCCCCGTCAGGGCACACAGCCACCAGACCCCCCGTCGGGGGGATGATCCACCTGGACCCCTCACAGGGGGAAACCCCCTTGTGACCCCCCGTCATAGATGAATTAGCGTCGGTTACCGAATATAAACATGTAGTTGAAACATAATCGCTGCTGGTGAAACATTTCATCCTTATGGGTGATTTGCAAACAATAATAGGAATAATAAATTACATAGGATTTACAAGGTTCATGGAACCTTAATCCTAACAGTTAATGGAACCATAGTATCTTTGAATGTGGGTTCATTTTATTCCTTTTCTTCAAGAATATTAGAAGAAAAAGGAGGAACCACCGAAGGCTGGGAGACCATGGGGGAGGGTTGTGAGATGCTCTTCCTTCTCAACTTGTAAAACATGTGGAAGTACATGAGCATCCTCAAGTGGTTGAGAATCCTTAGAAAATAACACACATGCAATCAATTGATTTCCACTAGTCTCCATAGAGGCAGGTGGTACAAAAGTTATATTGCGATTGTGGAGGGGTCTATTTTGTGCTCGAAGGTTGCCTCATTGTCCTTGGAGGGATGGAGGGGGAACCTCAATATATCTACCAGACACTCGAGGATGGGGAAGAACATTCAATTCAAGCTTAACTTCATTCACCACCTGTGGGATAGGGGGAATTACTATCGTAGCCTTAGAAGATCGAGGAGGTTCGGGGACATCACAAGGAGGTATGGTAATAAGCGATAACTCTACTATTTTTTTTTGCTTTAAACTTTTGATATGACAAGAAGAATAAATCCTCTCTAGCTCAAGCAACTCCAATTGGTTTTACCCAGAAGTAGTCAAGTGTAAAATGTCCATGTTGAGTAATGGATAGGTACCGATTATGATGTATAGCGTGCACACACCCCTCAAATGGAAACTTTAAGCACTTATGAACCATAGAGGGGACTACCTTCATGGAGCAGATCCACGAGTGGCCCAACTTCACATGAAATAAGTCTAATGTAGGAATGTTGACAAAATTAACATCCAAGGTTCTTGGCCAACCTTGACATTGAGGGTCAAGGCACCAAGAGTTGGAAGGATATACCCATCATGTGCTCTAATCGCCACCTCTGATACGTTATAGGTATCTTGATGTAAATCATGCATACATAGAGAAACTTTTCAGTTACTACATTTACCATGTAGATAGGATCGATCATAGCACCTCGAATGGGTTTATTATTGATTTGAATAGTAATGTAAAGAGGTCCATCAGGAGATTCAATAGTAGCATCATGTGGAGTAAAAGATATAATAGGTTCCAATTCCACTCACTCTTTATGAGGGTGAGCATCCACCATGCAAATATCTCTTTCATAATCTTGTTCTTGAGATAGATTTACAACATTAGATTCATGATGAGGTAAAGGATCAATATATATTTGAAGATTTGATTAGGAGCAACCACTAATTTATTCCCTTTGTCATTCACTCCAGCAATTTGGATGACATTAGAATCAATGAGGCCTTGAACTTCATGTTTAAAACCCATACATCTTTTAGTGTCACGACCAGCGGAGCGGTAAAATTGACAAAAGGCCTTCGAATCAAAGGAAGATGATTGCGTCTTGCTTGGATCAAGAGGTCTAATGGGTGAAATCTTGATGAGGTTGTTGTTCAAAAGTTATGTCATTATAATGTAAAGAGACTCCGATAATGGTGTGAAATGTCTTGTTTTTGGTTTCAATTTATACGGGGCCCGAGTAGGAGATGACGTTGCCACCACATGTTTTCTTATGTTACTAGCTGAAATTGCATTGATCTTGATGAACTTTTTTGTTGTGTATTTTGAATGAATTATTGTGAGAGGCTTCAGATTGACCAACTAGAGCTGATGAGGGACTATGCTCATAGTGACTAACCAAAAGTTGGTAATCACGAAGAGTCATACAAAGATGAGTGAAAGAATCATATCGCATCAACAATATATTATCACAGATGTGAGGTTGTAAGTTTCCAATAAAGATTCTTTGTACATCGGCATCTGGAATAGAATATTGAACTTGTGAGAAGAGGGCTTGATAACAACCCATAAAATATGTTATTTTCTCTTTTATTCCTTATTTGCAATGAACCAAGTCGGTCAAAGAGACTCAAGGTCCATTGTTTGCTTGAAAATGTTGAAGGAATTTATTGAATAATTGTGAGAAAGAAGTTATAGAATTAGAAGGTAAAGAGTAAAACCAATCCAAGGTTGTGTCTTTGAGTGATCTAGGAAAGATTTTTTCCAAGATTGCATCTTCAAAGAAAAAATCACTACACATATTTGTAAAGGCTACCACATGATTGTTAGGGTCTCCCTTCCCATTATATTTCTCGAAGCAAGGGGTCTCAAACTTCTCAGGCATTTGAGCTCATAGAATTGAATAGGACAAAAGGCTATAGATATAATGTGTTGTCATATTAGGTTTAGGTGGACTATTTCTTATGCTAGCCAATTGTTGTTGAATGGAGGTCATATTTTGCAACAATTGGTTTATGATAGGGTCGGAAGATGAACCAGGTAAAGATTGGAGTGAATTGGAAGGACTAGCTGTCAATGTATGAGTATCCTTTTAGAAAGTGCTAGACGTTTAGATGTAGGTGGAGTAACATTAGGTGTGGAATTTATGTAATTATATGGAACAGTACTATAATAACAAACATGATTCCGGGCAGTAGATAACCCAACACATGTGGTAGCACTATTACTTGGTTGTGTAGTAGTGGTGAGAATAGAAGTGCATGTAGGAATAGGAGATGTTGATATGGGTGTTGACACTTGAGTCCCTATTTGTTTAGAAGAAGTGACATTAGTGACAATTTAAGCACAACTAGATGTAGATAGAATGTTGTTATGCACTATATGAGCAAGGCCACGCAAGACTTCCAATCCTTCTTGACCTTTGAGTAAAAAATTTCTTAGACTCTCAACAACAGGGAAAGCCTCTTTAGCTATATGTTCCAAGCTTACAAATTGCTGAAATTTAGCCAACTCAGTGTCTAATCTCTATATTTGAGCTTCAGGAACATGAGCCACAAGGTCATCAATGTTGATGGATTCGTGAAAAGTTGATACTTTAGGAAGATGTGAAGTAGAGATATTAGGAAGAAATGTTTGACCTTCTTGTAATTTCATAAGACTAGTGAATTGGGGTCCGATGTGTTGTTATCATCATTAATCAAGGCATTAGAACCCATAATTCAACGACTTCTTCGCACAAGAGTGTTGGAAAAAAGGGCACCGGGTAACAAAGCTCATAAAGTGTATACAAGCTTTAGTAACACACAAGATGCACAAATAGAAGAAATGAATGATGTAGCAAAAGAAGGGTTTGAGTTTTTATTTAAGTGAAGCAATGTTTTGTTCAAATGTAAAGAAACATAATGCACATAATATATCCTTGATCAAATTCAACTCTACTCAAATCCACTTATATATCAATAATGTCAATGCTCAAATCAAACCTTAATTTCAATCCTTTTTTCAAGATGTAACCACTCAAAATTGCTCCAAGTTTCAAACTTCAATGCAAGATGACATTTGTAATGTAGTAGAGCAAAGTAAATCAGATTTGAAATGCAAATGACAACAACAAAATATGAAACTAAATATCAACCATAAACCCTAGATTTCAACATTAACTAGGTTTTCACAAAATGCAACTTTTTTGACAAATCCTAGCAATGAAATGATTCAAATGCACAATGTAACACTATAAAATGATTAATTACTATAATACCAATCAGATCTGATGCAAAAATCAGAAATTGAATTCATGCTATGATGATCTAACCTTACAAAATGCAAACAAAGTGACAAATATGTTTTTTTTTTCCAAATCTAAAATGAAGTGTTTATTTTCCAAATTTCAAATGCAAGGATGCAAGAATGTTTTAAACACCAAGAATGACAAGGTACAACAAATGCAAATATTTTAAACAAGCTAACAATGCAACAAGGTCTGAAACAACTCACAAATATATAAACCCTAGGTTTAAAAGTAGCTAGATTTTCTAGAAATGCAAGGTTTTTACAAACCCTAGTTTTGAAACTATGCAAAAATTAACTATGTATGTATGAAAAATGATTAATGAACTCACTCCCAATCAGATCTAGAACATCAAACAATTCATAACTGAAACAAGAAGGATGAAAAAGTGCAAGACAAGTCAGGTTCACCAAAATGTTTGGGGTAGAAAAGGGAGACTAGCCTAAGAGATTAAACTAGGTCAAAACCTTATTCTATTAAACATTAGGACACAAATCAAGCTTGGATTCTACCCATGAAGGAGAGATAAAATATAGGGGTTCTTCCCTTTTGTTGTATAGAGAAGAGTCAACCAAATTCGACCAAGATCCAGTAATCAAACTAGGGCAAATGACTAAACCTTAAATGACAAAGATCTACTAATAACTAACTGTCAGAAACAGATATCAGGAATCCAAAAGTACAATAGAGATTAGGAAGTAGAATAGAACTTGGATCTAGATTCAGAGGCACTGAAGACCAGGGCACTTGGGCACCCTAGACTCTAATTAGGGTTTAGCAGAATCTCTAAGTTTCACCAGACTTGTACCTGCAAACCCTTTCTTCTTCTTGAATCTTGTCTTCAGAAACCTATATCTGCAACCCGTACATAAGAAAAGAGGAAAAGGTTGTGCTGTGTATAAGGGCTTGCCTTAGTCAAACCCTGTGTGGGTGTTTCCACCTCCACTACACCGATGATTAGATCCAAGAGTGTGTGCCCTAGGAGGGAAGAGGTAAGATCAACAATATATGATGAGAGTATGAATAAAAATGATGAAGATTATCACAAAATGTAACACCCTAGTTGAAGAATATCAAAGATTACAGACAGAATAGAGCAAATGATGATCTGCAAATCATCTATCTATTGTATGAAGAGAAGCAACAAAAAATAAACTCTTGTATTGATCAAGAGGAGGCAAGAAATATTTAACATGAAATAAAAAAACTAACTACCTAACCGGACTAAATTGTCTGCTAACTAAACACATAACTATCAATTATTTATTGTATGTTTATTATTCTAACATTCTCCCCCATAATAAACATACAGAAAAATGTTTATTAGTTATCCCAATTCTCCCCCATAATAAACATTAGGAAGAACACCAATTGAATGCCAAAGAGTCTTCCATTCCTCATCTAAAAACAATCTATATCTAGAAACTTCATGGTTATCATTCCAAGTTTTGTCTTCCAAGTCTGCTGACTCAAATTATCTTCATGATCTGCTGATATTTCTTCTTTCAACTCTCACTCACTGCTGCGGCAGTCCCTCAACTTTGATCTTCAAGTTTTCAGAACTTCAATCAGGAAGTCCTCTCGATATTTGTAGCTTTCCATTTTTCTTGATGTCTTGCAAGACCAACAAACTTCTCTTGATTGCTATCATTGTTTACATATGAACATCGATACTTGAATAACCTTTTCAGCATACCTATGATCTCTTGCCAATTCGATCCAAAATCAAATCCACAATTCATTTTCATGCATCCTATCATATTTTTCGAATCTCTATTCCAACACATTTTTTCACAATGATTTCTCAATCCAAAAATGCTACAAGAGTGAATATCCCAACACATTTCCTTGTTATGTCCTGTCATGTTATAATGAGAACAATGCATTCCTTGAACCATTTCCTTTACCTATGTATCCAATACCTTCATACTTTGGCCTCATTATCCACTCAATTAGTTCTTTGATTCCTTGTCCAAACTTTCCAAGTCCTTGTCCTTTATAACCCATCTTTTTCATCATCTTGAAACCAATATTTTGCTCATTACAACTAACATGATTTGCAGCTTCAAACACCTTATCATCTACATTTTTACACTCTTCATCATCACAACATGCAAATTTTGCTGATCCAACCTCCTTGCTATCTTCAACACTTTCACACAAATCACTTGTATCACATAATTTAACATCACAAACTAATGGTTTTGATTTTAGACATTCATTCTCTTCTTTCAATGTTGAAATTTCTTCTTTTAGCCTTGACATCTCATCTTTTCGTACTCTTTTCCTCTTCTAATTTCTTATTCTTTTCTTCTAATTCTTCATTCCTCTGTTTAACCTCATCAAACAATTTCAATCTTTCTTTCATTAATTAACTCAATTTTAAGATCAGAAATTTGTATCTGTTGTCCAATCTTTTCAATTGAAACTTGTTTTAAATTTCTTAATAGTTCATTTCTTTCTTCTTCCCAATCATTTCTTTCTTTTTGCTAATGTTTTTCTGTCTTCTTTCTTTTAGCTTTTCCCATTGAAAATAAATGATTTTCTTACCTCAAACTATTGTCCTTGTCTTCGATTTTGTGATTTTGACAACTTTCACTTTTGGTGGCTTTATACAGATTTGTGCCTTACATCTGTTCTGTGGCAACTTTATCTTCAACAAACCCTCCTATAGTGACACTTCATATTGACTCTTGGTATTTTTAGCAGCTTTGTCTTTGCAAATCCTTGAGTTGGGCGAATATTTCCATACTTCAGCATCGGTGATAGATATCTCCTTATTCAGTCATGCAACAACAATTTGGCGACTTTATTTCCTCCTGCGGCCTTTTATAAACCCTGACTCATCGTCTTCTATCTTTGCAGCCTTTTGCAAATTCTGGCGGCTTATACTCTGAATTTACAACGACTACTTTTCTTCTTATCAACGACCATGATTTCCTTTTGCAACAACGATTGCTCTTGTCTTCTTCAGATCCTAGCAATCTCATGATTTTTTTATGCAATTTTAGCAACTCTTCCTTAAACATTGAATAATCCCAATGAATGATGGTGCATTTCAATCTCCTCCTCTACAAACACATTCAGCATCTTCACAAACATTGTGGCCCTTCCTTTAAACTCCAACTCCTTTTCGATCTGCTTGATTATCTCATGCGGTTTTCTCTCCTTGCAGCGAACTTTTCAGCGGCTTATCTCCTTTGACTCACAAAAACTACAAGTGTTTGCTTGAACTCCTTTGGCTTCTATCATGTCTTCAATCAACTATCCTCCTCTTTCATATCAGCGTAATATGGAGTTCCTTTATGCGCCCATTGGCTGATACAAAACTAGTGATTTATCTTTCAGCAACCTTCCAATATTACTTGATCTAATGCATCCTCTGTAAACCCTAGATGATCTTCACATGCACATGACTTTCATAAAGCTAGCAGGCTCTGATACCAATTGAAGAATATCAAAGATTACAAACATAATAGAGCAAACGATGATATGCAAATCATCTATCTATTGTATGAAGACAAGCAGCAAAAAATAAACTCTTGTATTGATCAATAGGAGGAAATAAATATTTAACATGAAATAAAAAAAACTAACTACCTAACCGAATTAAACTGTTCGCTAACTAAACACATAATTGTCAATTATTTACTATATGTTTATTATTCTAACACTAGTTGGAGTAGATGCTAAAGATCATGCACCAACAAGGAGAGTGATGGAGAAGGCTTGAAACTTCCTTCAAGACCTACAAAAAAACTTCATAACATCCACAAGTAGATAGCAATTCAAAGAATGAAGAGCACTTAGCATAGAAGATCACAACATGTGACAAAACTCTAATTTTCATTCAAACTCTTAGTGTAAAATGAATTATAAAACTCCTTTATATATGCATTCCTGCTCACAAACGACGAATAAAACCAAATGGGGTCGACAAGTACAAGCTAAGGAGATGTTGTAAGCCGACACCACAAGAGAGGGGCTAAAGGACCCATCTAGGACCAAGGTGCTCAAGCACCCTAGTCCTTCAGCCCATAAACTTCGGGGAGTGTCTAATGTCGTGGGTTAGGCCAATCTTAAGTTTATTCTGTCAGGTTTATTCATCGAGATCGAGATTATATAGTTTAATGTTTAAAGGTGTTAAAATAGGTCCTGATTAACAAAGGTAACATTTTAGGTCCACCCAGGTGCTAAACTAGGTGTAAAATGCTAGTGTACACATTTTACTCCATAACAATCATAATCAATCGTTTGTTTGCAAAATTGTTTAGTAGCATTTGTTGAAAGCATAATCAACAAGTGGGTAGAAGAGAAGGAAAATAGAGCAAAATGGTAGGCAAGTTTTAGGCCTAAGCATTCTACTTTAGATCATGGAGTTACATTGAGACACATCATTGAAAAAAATTGGGATGAAAAGGAGGAAACTTATTGTTATTTTGTTGACTTTAAAAAGGATTTTGACATGGTCCCTAAGGATACGTTATGGTGTAGGATGATGGAGGAGCATCCGGGTGCACACGTGACCTACATCAACCAAAAAAAAATTCCTTTGATTTTCAGTATTTTGGTGTGTGGTGGTCATTATTTGGCATCTCTCAGCTTTGGGAAACGCTTTGCATAATCAGATTTGCAAGAATTAAGTTTTCATCATATTTCAGTTTCAGCACTCAGTAGGAAGTTCATGAAAACAATTGTTTTGAGAGATCCTTGAGGTTTGGTGACAAATCCTCTTACAAGTATGTTTTTGGATATATTTCCATAATTATGGTGAAAATTTCATGGTCAAATTCTTCCTAGTTTTGGAGAATTAAAAATTTTCTGTTTAGTACTGGTGATTTGGTGAAAATTTAAAATTTCAAGTTTCAGGAAGGTTGAGGCAGAATGGCTTAGTGGGAAGCTTAGGAATACCAATTTACACATCTTGGCAAATTTTCAGACAAAAGTGAGATTCCAAGTAAAATTTATAGCAAAAGTCATCTTTCCGGCATGTTGTCACATTTTACAGTAGTCGTGTTATATATTTTTCCTCTTAAATTGTTTCATGAGATATTATTCAGCATTTAAATATTCCTAAAGGCAGGTTTTAATAGTAAAATCAAATAAGATGGAAATAGAAAGAAAAACATAAAATATGGGAAGAGAGAACACCATGTTTTGGAGGTTGAGCGTCATTTGTTTTAGCTCTTTTCAATGCCTTTTGAGAGGGCAGAAGAAAATCAACACTCCTACGCCTCATTGGAGGTTGGAATTAAATTGTTATTTTTATAAAACAACAAAAACAAAGATAAAATGAGAGATGCCAACATCAGAGGGAAAGGCTGCATTGAAATAAGAAATGGAACGCCAAAAAGAGGAAGATGAAGTGTCAAAAATTGGGAAGCTGAGATGCTTCATGTTGAGGCATTATTAAGTTTTTGTTGTAGACTGGGAAGATTTCTGGGAGAGAGATCTCAACCCATGAGAGGGGCTTATGAAGGAAAGTTGTTGTGAGAGTGTGAGAGTGTAGATGGGAGTTTCTCTATAGATTTGAGAGGCCATGAGAGGCCAAATATGTAATAAATTTGTTGCAGATTTGTAATTTATTTTTTAGTTAAATTTCATTAAAATAAAATAGAGATTTGTGTTTGCATTCTATACTGTGAGTTTATGTGTTGTAGCAGTAGGTGGGAGTCCCACTTGCATCAAATGGTATCAGAGCGAGAGGTTTTGAGAGTGTAGAGTCTACATGAGGACCTGTGGGTGGAGAGAGAAGCAGTTGTGTTGTCCGAGAGCTTAAGAGAATTGTTACAGGTGTGCGAGGAGTTCTGAGCAATTGAGAGTTGATAGAAGACATTGAAGCCGTGGAGAGAGTTGATTGTGTGTTGCAAGTTGCAAAATGTGTGCAAAGTGTTCATAGAAATGTCTAAGAAGAAGCAGAGCATGAGTTTGGCCTTGGGTAAGGCCTTAAGAATTTCATTTATTGAGAAGAGAAACAAAGTTGGAAGAAGAAAGTTGGGCAAGAATTCAAGAACAATGCGCATAGATTTCCACAAGGATGGATGCCTTGGAGCAGAGTATAAAGATGGAGAAGAATAAAGAGATGGAAAAGAAGGTGGAAAAGAATATGGGTAAGGTGAAGTCCCATTTTTTTCTTTTTTTTTTTTGCAGATAAATTTTTGTATGTAGAGGAAGAAGGCGAGGAAGAAGATGAAGGGGCAATTCGTGAAGAACTAAGAATAGCAGAGGTGAGATTAGAGAGATTGGAGATTGCAACAACAATGGAAAAAGAGGGTGATAAAAAGGCTAAGAAGAAGAAAGTTTCAGCAGAGGATAAGAAGAAAGAAGATGCAAGTACAACAATGGTTGGAGATGGAGAAGAAGAAGTGAGCAACAAAGAGATTGCAGCAAAGGTTGTTGAGGATGAAAATAAAAAGGCTAAAAAGGTTGCAATGATTGAGGATGAAGATACAACAGTGAATGGTGAAGATAAGGATGATTTAATGTTGTAGATTTTGGCAGTAGAAGAAGAGTGGTTTGATAAGCTTGTCAGTGAGGATGAGAAGATGGATGTTGCAGTAGCGAAAGAGAATGAGGTAATTTATGAAAATTTTGATTCATTTGTAATTTATCTTCAATAGTGAGAGTAGAAGAGGATGTTGTTGTAGAGAATAAAGTTTCAATTGCAGAGTTGTGTGTAGAAACTACATGTTTGTGTATAGAGGTTGTAGAGGATGGTATAGGTGGAACTTGGTGGAGGTGGTCGGTTTGTGGTGGGTTGGATCCCACGAAGGAGGAGAGGAGAGTAGAGAGTATTTGGAGGAGGAGGTCAGGCTGTGGTGGATATAAGTCCACGAGAAGAAGGAAGAAGAAGGTGCACACTTGGTGGAGGAGGACAATAAGTGTACCAGCGAAATGTTGGAAGAGGCGGAAGAAGAAATTCTCTCAGTCTAATTCAACAATGGAGTTTGTTGTAGGTTGTTTTCAACCTAAAAGGATAGTTCTACTATTCAACTCCATTTTGTGAGTCATACTCACAAAATTTTCTTACTCGTCATGTTTGATGCAGGAGCATCCGGGTGCCCGCATGATCTGCATCAACCAAAAAATATTTGTTCCTTTGATTTTCAATATTTTGGTGTTTTTTGGTGTGTGGCGGTCATTATTTGGCATCTCTCAGCTTTGGGAAACACTTTGCATAATCAGATTTGCAAGAATTGAGTTTTCGTCAAGGAAGTTCATGAAAACAATTGTTTTGAGAGATCCTTGAGGTTTGGTGACAAATCCTCTTACAGGTATATTTTTGGATATATTTGGTAATTATGGTGAAAATTTCATGGTCAAATTCTTCCTAGTTTTGGAGAATTTAAAATTTTTCGTTCAGTGTTGGTGATTTGGCGAAATTTTAAAATTAAAAATTTCGGGAAGGTTGAGGCAAAATGGCTTGGTGGGAAGCTTAGGAATGCTGACTTACACATATTGGCAAATTTTCAGACAAAAGTGAGCTTCCAAGTAAAATTTATAGCAAAAGTCATCTTTCCAGCATGTTGTCGCATTTTGCGGCAGTCATGTTAAATATTTTTCATCTTAAATTGTTTCATGAGATATTATTCAACATTTAAATATTCCTAAAGGCAAATTTTAATATTAAAATCAAATAAGATAGAAATAGAAAATATGGAAAGAGAGAACACCATGTTTTGGAGGTTAAGCTCCATTTTTTAGCTCTTTTCAATGCCTCTTGAGAGGGCAAGAGAAAAGCAACAGACTCTTATGCCTCATTGGAGGCTGGAATTAAATTGTTATTGTTTAAAACAACAAAAAAATAGATAAAATGGGAGGCACCAACATTAGAGGGAAAGGTTGCATTGAAATGAGAAATGGGACGCCAAAAAGAAGAAGATGAAGTGCTAAAAATTGGGAAGCTAAGATGCTTCGTGTTGCGGCATTTAAATTAAGTTTTTGTTGTAGATTGGGTAGATTTCTATGAGAGAGATTTTAACCTATGAGAGGGGCTTGTGAAGGAAAGTTGTTGTGAGAGTGTCAGAGAGTAGAGGGGGGTTTCTCTATAGATTTGAGAGGCCATGAGAGGCCAAATATGTAATAAATTTGTTGTAGATTTGTAATTTGTTTTTGAGTTCAATTTCATTTAAAATAAAATAGAGACTTGTGTTTGCATTCTGTATTGTGAGTTTATGTGTTGCAGCAGCAGGTGGGAGTCCCACTTGCATCACAGGATGAAGGAACTTGGCATTCCAGTGCATCTTAGAGTGGTTGTCCATCAACTCTATGAAGAGGTTCAAGTCAAAATCAGAACTTCAACAAGCATCTTAGAAAGTTAGGAGTGACATCAAAGTTAAGCAAGGGTGCCCTTTATCCTCCACTCTTTTTGGCTTATACATTGACAAAATTGAAGAGTGACTGAATTTGTAGGGTGGGGATGGTGTTCAACTAGGGGAATATGTGATAAGGCTCTTTTTATATGTTGATGACCTTATTCTGATTTCTAAGTCCCCTATGGCTTACAAGAGCACCTTTATGCCCTTGAGCACTTTTGTAGAGTTGTTGGTATGCAAGTCAATACTAGGAAGACCAAAATCATAATTTTCTCCAACAAAAAGAAAAAGATCGAGCACAAGTTTTGAGGGAAGTATTCTCGAAGAGGTAAATGAGTACAAATATCTCAGGATTAACTTTAACAACAAGCTTGGTTGGGAGACTTGTAGAAGGAAAAGAACTTTGGAAGGTTGGAAAGCATGGTTTTCCCTCTAAAATAGATGTAGAGAGGCATAGTTATGAGATTGGAAAACTATTCAGATTCATTTTGGGCTATTTGTAAGTCCGGTGGTACTTTATGGGTGTGAGCTTTGGGCTAGCAACACATCCGAGTCCAAGTGGAAACAAATAGAGAGAATCCAAAAGCACGTGATCACTAGCAAGTTCATGCTAAAAGTTTCAACTTCACATCAGATTTTGTTAGCTGAAACAGAGATTGTTCTTATGGAAGCCACTGCTATGGTGCGTCTCTTAAGATATCTCAAAAGAATTGAGCAGATGGAAGCAAGTAGATGGCCTAAGGTAGTCTTCAATGAGGTTCTAAGCTAAAGAAAGAAGTCTTGGATGAAACAAAATAGCAAGTGGAATATTTATTTGAAAGCTTGTCCTACAGATGACAAAGGAATAAAACTTTTCTCAAAGATAAATTCCGCAAGTCTATGTGGGGCGATATTTTAGGGAGAAAGAAGAAATATTACCTTGAGGAGTTTAGACCCACTTGTGATCATCAAAAAGCATACATTGGAGCGAATATCCTTTGGAGAGCTAAGATTATGATTGATCAACTTAGAACTAACTCTCATCAGCTCCGATGTGAAATGGGAAGGTGGAAAAGGCCTAAAGAGACTTGGGAAGAGAGAGAGAGTGTGAATTTTGCACTACTAGGGCAGTGGAATCGAGAGAAAAAAGTTATATATATATATATATATATATATATATATATATATATATATATATATATATATATATATATATATTGGAGTGTGACACACAGACATCAAGGCGAAATATGCGGACATCCTGATAGCGTCTTCTTAGCATGGTTTATTATAGAGGGGTCATTTGAGAAAGTACGAGAGCTCATTATCTCTTTGACTAAAAGAAAAACCTTTAAAAAGCAAATTTAACAGGGCTGAATGTCTCACAGGGTATTTTTTAACCTAGTGAACCTTAAAAGTTGTTCTATTCTATTCTACGACGGTCGAAGGGTTGGACGATGATGGGATTTACAGTGAAATATGCTAGCCTGGTCATTGCCAAATTCAATCCAGGCACACCTTTCACTATGATATGACGAGGGAAAGGGGAAGAAATGTATGAACGCCGTGTTGCTCATGCTCAAGTTTAAACATCCGGCACGCTGTTTGTTATTTGGGTGCCATGCAATGCACATAGCTAGTCACGCGCATTGTTGTCAAGTATCAGGTGTACCGGAGAGAAAGAGGATCCGCAATGGGTTTGATTGGGGTATATCCATGGGGAACGCACTTATTGCTATGTACACGAAATGTGGGGTAGTTAAGGATGCTCGCAGAGTGTTCGATAAAATGCCTCATCGAGATGTCATCTCTTGGAATACTATGATTTCTTCTTGTACGCAAAATGGGTATTACAAGGAGGCACTCAGGCTATATCATCAAATGGAAGAACCCGACATGGTTACCATTGCAACTGTTCTCCATGCATGTGCCTCCTTAGCCGATGTATCAGAGGGCATGGCAATCCATGAATACGTTATCAAAAGTGGACTTCAACTGGACCTCTTTGCGGGCACTTCACTGATAGACATGTATGCCAAGTGCAACAAGGTACAATCTTCACGCCAAATATTTGACAAAATGTCCCATAAAGATGTGGTCCTCTGGAATGCCATGATTGCAGGGTATGCCCATAACGGATATTGTGATGAAACATTAGCCCTCTTTCGAGAAATGCAACTTTCAGGCTTAAAGCCTACCCATGTAACCATTGCAAGTGTTATGCCAGTTTGTGCCCAGTTGACGCTTCTGCAGTATGGGAAAGCAATTCATGCATATGTGTTGAGAAGTGGATTCGACTCAAATGCTTTTGTTGGCAGTGCTCTTATAGACATGTATGCTAAAAGTGGAAGCATGGAGATTGCACGGAAAGTGTTTGACAGAATGTCTCAAAGAGATGTGGTTTCATGGACTGCAGTTATTACAGGATATGGGTTGCATGGTCGCAGTGAGGAGGTCTTGATTCTCTTTAATGAAATGAACAATTCAGGCATAAAACCGGATCATGTCACGTTTGTTGCTCTACTCTCTGCTTGCAGTCATGCAGGCCTGATGAGTAAAGCCTGGCAATACTTTAATCTCATAAGTCATGATCATAACATAACTCTTGGTTTGGAGCATTATGCATGCATGGTTGATCTTCTCAGTCGTTCTGGGCGTCTGGATGAGGCATATAACTTTATTACAAAGATGCCACTGAAACCCAGTTCTGGAATATGGGGAGCCTTGCTGGGTGCCTGCAGAATTCATCGTAATGTTGAGCTTGCAGAATGTGTGGCTGAAAGACTCTTTGAGTTAGATCCCGGGAATGAGGGTTACTATATTGTGTTGTCAAATATTTATGCTGCAGCAGGAGAATGGAATGGTGTAGCAAAGATGAGGAAAATGATGAAAGAAAGAGGATTAAGAAAGAGACCAGGGTGCAGCTGGATTGAGGTGAATAACAAAGTTCATGCATTTGTTGGAGATGATAGGTCACATCCAGAATCAGAAGAAATATATGCAATGCTGGACAGCTTGTTTAGACTGATGAAATCTTCAGGTTATGTGCCTGACACTAACTTTGTGCTTGATGATGTAGAGGATGAGAAAGAGAGAGAGAGGATTTTGTCTACTCACAGTGAGAAGTTGGCTATTGCTTTTGGGATCATAAAAACACGTCCTGGTATACCTATTAGAGTCACAAAGAACCTCCGTATATGTGGTGATTGCCACAATGCCACCAAGTTCATTTCAAGGATTGTTGGACGACAGATTATTGTGAGAGATATGAATCGCTTCCACTGCTTTAAGGATGGACTTTGTTCTTGTGGAGAATTTTGGTAATTCATAACCTAGCAACAAAAAGGAGTTTGCTTTTCTTCAATGTTCCGAGTGCCTAGAGAAGCATTTAAATTAGCTCCACTCTTTTTTTGAAGTTATATTATTTCGGTTACCCTAGCAGTCTTTAAGTTCACAATCCATATGCTAGGTTATCTAACTTCTATATTACATTCTTCCAATGCCTTCGCTTAGATATATGTCCTCCAAATAAAAATAAAAATTTCAGAAAATATTCCCAAAACTTAAAGAAAAAACTTTTGAGAGAAATCAGATTCCTCAGATTAGGAACCCATATTGTTCCATTCTACCTACAATCACATTGCAGGGTAAGTGTTGATGAAAAGTATGCATTGATAGTATTACAGATATCCAATCAAAGAGGAACTCAATTGGAAGCTGTCTTCATCACAATTAAATTAATGCTTCAAAGTTCAATCTCAAGGAACAGCCAAAGATAGAAACAAGTTACATCAGGTAGATGCGGAAACATGGATAACACTGTTATTGAAAATGATTATAGTAGTTTTAATCTACTCTAGTCTGTTCTATTCATGAAACCGCCGTATTGTGTTGTTCTAGGATCTGGTTCCTCCCATATGGTATATAGAACCTGATAATCTCACAGTAGCTTTTTATATGATTCTCATTCTTTCAAACAATACTGAGCATATGTTTCAAACAATCAAGAGCTGTTTTCGATGTCAAATATAGGCAACTGAAGATTTGTGCTTTAAGAGAGGGGTTATGCCCATAAGCAAGTGGCAACAGGCTATTTTGAATTGAAAATACAAATTATACCACTTGCAAATCAATAAGACATTAAAAAACTGTACCAGAAATTGTCACTCTTTCATATAATTTTAAAAAATGAGTCTGCAAAATAATTGAATTGGAAGCTTGATGAAATTGATTGGATCTTGATTTTATCATTGACTTGTGCCTACTGACAAAAGACATCAAGCGTGTAAAAGAACTAGAATGCACAGTTTATAAACTTATATTTCAATTAATGTTTTGCAGAATGAAATGGTTTGGGATCCCATTGGATTTTAGCATAAGATTTCCATGATTGTATGGAATTCTTGCAATATTTCTGGCAAGTTCAAGTCAAGTTTGATATTCTTAGACAATTATTTTCATTGGTTTGGGGGTTTTGTGATCGTGTTGGTGCTCCAAGCTCATTTCTTGTAACTCTACAAATCTGCTTAAAAACAATATCCTTAGGGATGTGTCAAGCACATTTTGAGGGAAGATTTATCAGTGAATTACAAGTGAATCTGTGGCAATCAACAAGAGTGAATGCAACTCTTCTTTTTTTAAGGCTCTGCTAAACCTAGGAGGATGTTCATTTAGATCTCACATGGCAATTAAAAAGAAATAATAGAATATGCGGTAGACAAAGGCTAAACCCTACTGGTACAAAATTAATCCAATATTTGTCACTGATAACCTTCTATGCTAGCATCTGTGATTGCATCACCGAAGATTCATTATAGTAGACTTTAAATTGATTGGTCAATACAGTCAAAACTTAATCAACAAGTTTATTCACAAAATAATTGTTTATAACCCCGTAGTGACTTACTATGGACGACCAAGAGATCGTAATTTATGGGAACAACTTAACGAATGAGCAATCACTTGCAAATTTCGATGAATAATTATGTGTTGCTATGATCAGTGCTTTATCTACTGGAAACAAAGTCAAGATTAACCACACATACAAAATATAAAAAATTAATCCCTTTATGTGAACTAAAACATGCTTGAAAATCCCTTCAATCTTGCTGCAAATTCATTGCAAATGATGCTAAAAAAATGGAAAACATCAAACCAAGAAAAAAATCTTAATAATCCATAGACGATCCATAATGTCCCTTATGTACATCAAGAAAAGCAAATTTATATTTGGTGAGCATATCTCTCCATAAAAGAAACTAATCCAAGCATACATGAGGTCAACGAATGTGAACCCAAGATTGTGTAAGATATGATAGTCCCAAAAACATTACACTGCCTATGGAGAATTTATTTTAGCTGAGTGGCTTTCCACTGTGAAGTAACTTTCACAGGAAAACAGAGACCTGTTCTGCCCACCGTAAACAGTTGGCACGTTGTGTGCCGACTGTTTTTTTCAATTTTTGACCTGCAAAACTGCTACTATTTCTACCGACTTGTTCAATAGATTGTCCTTCATGCTTTTGAAAGCATCAGTCGGCAGAATTTCGACTAAAAACAGGTTAGTTGGCAAGATTTCGAAGAGTACTCTATTAGTAGAGGGCCTCTCTTTTATTACCAATTGAAGGGGCCAGACCAAATCCTAAAGATTGAGGGGAACTAGGAAGGAGTGCCATTTTTTGCAACACAAGGAGAATGAGATGATTTTTCTTGAAGACAACTATCATCTATTTATAACATACTATCTTCCCCAGTGGACAAGTCAAGTCATAATACCAACACTCTATTTAAATATCATGCACTTAAATGGTCAAACAATCAATAGCAATTTTACACCTCATTCACAACAAAAAATGGTAAATATTTGTCCTATTTTTATTGGCCAAGATTGACCTTTGACTGTTGAAGTGGATGGTATTTAAGAATAGCCTATTACCAAGACCGCCATCTCAAATATCAAAAAGTTAAATAGGAAAAATCAGAGCACGGGTCGCCCTGCCATATTTCAGATACAAAAATGATATTTGGCCATATCAAAATTTCTTGTCAATGGGTTTCCCTAAAAGAAAAATATAGAGTTTATATTTCTTGAGATTTATTGTCAATTTGATGGCCGAGAGTGCACATTGAATACACTAGACAACAATAAGTATAAACCTTACAAAGAATTAACATATCTTAATGCCCCTTATCAATTTCTATAATACTGAGACAAATCTATTACCAAAAATAGACTTTGTAGAAGCCATGGATGGGGTTTCACAAAAGATCACCAACTTTGACGTGGCAATAGAGATATGATCAAGGAAGTATTTCGAAGCATTCACAACAAAAAATGGTAAATATTTGTCCTATTTTTATTGGCCAAAATTGACCTTTGACTGTTGAAGTGGATGATATTTAAGAATAGCCTATTACCAAGACCGCCATATCAAATATCAAAATGTTAAATAGGAAAAATCAGAGCAAGGGTCGCCCTGCCATATTTAAGATACAAAAATGATATTTGGCCATATCAAAATTTCTTGTCAATGAGTTTCCCTAAAAGAAAAATATACGAATTTATCTTTCTTGAGATTTATTGTTAATTTGATGGCCGAGAGTGCACATTTATAAACCTTACAAAGAATTAACATATCTTAATGCCCCTTATGAATTTCTATAATACTGGGACAAATCTATTACCAAAAATAGACTTTGTAGAAGCCATGGATGGGGTTTCACAAAAGATCACCAACTTTGACGTGGCAATAGAGATGTGATCAAGGAAGTATTTCGAAGCACCCTATTACACTTAACAACTCACATTATTAGCAAGCATTGCGAGGGACACATTCAATTTCAATACGGAGGCATGCACATAAACCATTTCCTTTATACAAGCTGCTAATAAGAGCACGGTAGGCAATTACAGGCCCGTATAGTATTTCATTCATATTCATGCCACGTAAGGATCAGATTATCCACTTAGCAAGGAACATCAACGTATACCCACTTCCCCCATTTGGGTTTGAAGGTTTTAATCAGGCTTAAAGGAGTATCAATTTGGCATCTCAAGTAAGCATATTAATATCATATATTATGCCACACTCCATACATCACAAAAAGGGCTTTAGAGTCACTAGTATGCCCGCAAAAGTTCTCACACCCTATTTTTGGTTATTTATTTAAAACATATTAATGTGTAGATTTAATATTTATTATTATTTTATTTTGTATTGTATTATAATGAAACAAGTGATATTTTATTATCTTGATAGAATATTTATAATATGGAAATTGATTTTATGTAGTTGATATTTGCTCAAATTATGATTATGATTTATTTGCCTAATGGACTAACTAATGTATGGATGGATATGAGGTGGATGCAGGGTAATGTTTTCCCTCAACGAGGGAGAGTATCCTCTGGGAGAGGATGATAGATGGCAACAAGGTAGCAACTTAATCAAATCATCTAAGAACCACACACACACATATGCGAGTCATTAATACGACTGTATATGATGCTTAATAAACGTCTAGGCGCATGTTAGGTGTTGTTGAAGAGAGTCATAACAATTTATTCTATTAGTCAATTTAATATTTGAAGAGTCAATTATTATTAATATTATTATTTCAATAGAAAAATATAGCTATAATATATTTATGGTGTAGATGCTCATAAGCATAGTATCATTATAGTCGATTCGATTATAAATATACCAGCAATTGCACAAATTCTACGTGCATCTAATTCGCTGATAGGAATCTTTAAAGAAAATTGAATTCAAGAATATAAATATTCCAAACATGCTAAACAACATTAAAATAGACAATGGGCAAACGACAATTGTGTGAAATAGATTGGAAAAAGAGAACATGTTGGAAAGAACAAGATTCAACAATAATGTTTATTCCAAAACAAGTATATTCCTTTTTAAGAAGGTCCATTGTACGTAATTTTGAGAATATGTTTGATATTTATTAAAGATTAGGCAAATTTAACATCAAATAAATAGTTAAAGTAATGCTCATAACTTGAAGTCAAAATAGGTACGTACATGTGTAATTCAATAAATGTAAAATACATATTTTGAAATATACATTTATCACAAAAATTTTTACAGTAATGATGGTTAAGAAATGAACTGGTGCTATGTTTGAGTCCAAACTCCTCCTTTCCAAATGGTGCTAGCCCTGTGTTCCATATTCACCTACAAAAATAATTATGACTTTAAATAACATTGTTGTGAGGAAGTCAAGTTGAATTCATAAGAAAATAAAAGAAAATGTATGACACCTAAATGTAATAAGAAGACAGTAGTTGTAGGTGTGCCTCCTCTTTCCAAATAGTTTTACGCATGTTTTGTATTTTGCCTACACAAAAAATATGATTTCATGTAACATTGTTGTAAGGATGTCAAGTTGAATTGGTAAGGAAAAGAAAAGCAAATGCATGTACCTGAATGTGTTAAGAGGACAGTAGTTGTAGGCGAGCCTCTTCTTTCTTCCTGATGATGGTGTATAGATTGTTTTGCATCTTAGAGTATCGTTAAAAACTGAATGTAGGTTCTATGCGAAGGCTTTCTAAAAACTGAATGTAGGTTCCATGCGAAGGCTTTCTATGGATTTGACTCTAGATATAGTTGTAAATGTTAGGCCTTGTCTTTCAATTTAGTCTATGTCACGTCTCAAATTCTGATACATTATGAACTTACTATATTTAGAACTATTTATGGGTAATTACGTGTGGATTAAATAAATGTTAGTTAATGGACTTGAATTAAATAGATAGACACTTATTTTATGCCGATTTGAATTAAATAGATGGTATTTTATTTTAATTTGAAAGATGGAATAAGTGAATATTATTTGAAATGATAAAGTGAATATTGTTTTATTAAATAAATTGTTATGCTTCGGCTATTGGTCACTAACCTATTAATGGAAATTTGAGTTTCATGAGTTGCAGGTTGTCGAAGACAAGGGTGTGGTCAAGGTTGAGGTGGTTAGCTCCCTGGCAGGGTTTAGGATGGAGGGGATACTCTCGAATACACACACACATGTAGATGCATTAGTGTTGCTTTAATAAAATGTTGTTCCTTAGTATTTTATTAGAAAATATTCTTTATATTTTCTAGTTATTATTTTATTTATATTAAAAATATTATAAAGTAAAATTAAATTATATATTTTTATAGATATATATTTATATATTTAATTTTAAATGATATGTGAGTTATAAAGTAAATTAAATTATATAATTATATAGATATATTTATATATTTTATTTAAATTGTATAGTAATAATAATAATAATTATTATTATTATTATTTTAGAAATAAGTTATGTGGTAAATTTATTATTAGAATCACATTAGTTATTAAATTATGCCTTTTTCGAAATTAGAATTATTATCTATATTTATTCCAAGATTTAGTAATAAATTAAGTTAGTCCTATATGTGAGTTACAAGATTAGAAAAATCTTTATAATTGACAATTAGAAATAAAGAAATTAGAAAAAGAAAACAAAATTAGAAAATTAAAAAAATAAAAAAGTAAAAAAGATAGAAACAAATAGAAAACTGGAAAAAGACACAGATTTAGAAAAAGACAAAATCTATACAAAAATTAGGAATTGGGAAATATAG
Organism: Cunninghamia lanceolata; assembly: GCA_027924645.1. Classification (NCBI taxonomy): domain Eukaryota; kingdom Viridiplantae; phylum Streptophyta; class Pinopsida; order Cupressales; family Cupressaceae; genus Cunninghamia; species Cunninghamia lanceolata. The sequence continues at coordinate 1,867,790 of BSBN01000704.1, read as the reverse complement.
TAAGGAAATTGGAAAAAGGAAATAAAGGAATTTAAATAAAGATTTAACTCTCATTATTCATACACATAAAATATTCACAGGAATTTGGAAATAGAGGAAAAGAGGAATATCAAGAGATCAACAGAAGAATAGCAAAATCAGGTTCCTATGCTTAATTTATTTATATATATTCGATCATTTTTCTGTGAAAACTTAAAATCGTTTTCTTTTATCAAATTTCAATTTTATATTCATATATTTATAAACTTAATATCATTGTTGTATTTATATTATTATTTTTATCTATCACATAGATCTGAAGTTATTGAGAAAGCATTTTCTCAGATATGTAATGGTGATTGTAGTAAAATTATAATATATATATCAAATATTAATTTTTATGCAATATATATATACAAGCAGTATATGCATATATATAGAACATCCGATTCATATAATAAAATCACTTACAAATTTTACATGTTGCACATTATAATTTATTATTGAATGATTTTTACTGTTGCTCCCACTAAAGATATTTAATATTATACATTAAGTTAAATTTTGTTTTAACGTGCTTTCATATGCTGAATGTTAATTTTTCTATGAGGATTATTCGCTAGAAATTATACTATTTGTTGGTCTTTTATCATTCGCTGAAACTTCTATCTATAATATTTGTTGGAAATTCTGAGCTAGAATCATTCGCTGATATATATATATATATATATATATATATATATATATATATATATATATATATATATATATATATATATATAATTTAATCTATATATATTTGGAATTAAATTAATATATATTCGGTTTAATTGATTTCTATAGAAATATATTTATTTTACTCTATTTTTATAATGGGATATATATATAAATGATTATATCTATAGAATTGTATTAACATATATTTAATTCAGTTAGTTGATTTTATCAAAAATATAAATGTTTTACTTGAAAATTTTCATGGAATATAAATGAATTTATTAATTCTTTCAAAAATTGGACAATAATGAATATAATTGATTAAAAACTTTCTATGTTGGTTTTGTAGAAAAACATGTTAGTGAGATCATATAGTCCAACTTTTTATCCGAAAATATACTGAACCCAATAGGATGAAAATGGACCAGCACCAAAGTAAAATAATAGAATTAACTTTTGTTTCAACAATAATTTCTTACCAAATTAGGAAACGTCAATTTTTCGAAAGATCATTATAACCCTTTAGATTTTTTTTGAACCTTAAAAAATATGAAGCATTACTTTAAACTTTGGAAATTGATTTATTCCTTCTGTCTGGATAAATTCTATGTTATATTGGAGAGTTACTTTACTTCCAGGATAGGATGCCAAATGTGGGCTCCAGAGACGGTAATCTACTTTTTCTAGATTACCATTTTGTTTTGTTAAGCTTGGCCAAGCTGTTAGACCATTGAAAAAGATGGATTTGAAAAGCCTAGAATTATATATATGTCTCTGCCACATCCTATTGCGAGAGTTATGTCATTTCTAGTATAGTTTAGAAATGCATACAGGCACTAGGCATGCATCGAGAGCTCCCTCCTGCCTTTACCGTTTCAGGTTGCTAGGCTCCTCTTGCAGGGTCGGTGCTTCCTTCGAGTTAGGAAGGAAACCGGGGAAGTCTAGTACTTCGTGGTTGGGTGGAAAAAGCACCTTGACCACATTCTTGACCTCAACTTGTGGAAGACCATTGGGGTCATGGCGGTTGAGATCAGAGGATTCTTTATATATATATATATGATTCTTATGGATATACTTGTATTAATTTTGTATGGCTTGCACAAGCCCAATTGTAATTGTACTTTTATTGAAGTAACTGAAATATTGATACAATCTCTTGTAACATGGAATAAAATGTCTTGAAACACCCTTTTTGGTGAAAGTATATGGAAATGTAATTTATTGATTGATTAAATTTGTACTTCATTATTGGAACTTGCTATCTTTATGCAACTATGAATATTTGAGTATTGAATCATTTTTCTTTCCAATTTTAGAATTGCATTGTCTTTTTCCTAGTTTTAGTAAGTAAGATTTTAGCATCATTACATTTGGTATCAGAGCTCCCAGGTTCAACGCTCAGGCCTGGAGTCTCCTACTCTTAGTAATGCAAACTTGTCGATGACCTAAAGTCGTAGGTGCATCGAGTGTATTGAGGACCCTAGTTATGGGTTAAAGATTCTTTTGATGAGATGGAATCTTGTTGATTCTTAGATGGTTCAGTTGGAACCAAGTAGAAGCTTAGATGAAGTTCGATCGTTCTATGTCTAGAAATGTTATTAACTGATTTAGTCCTCATCGCTTCAGTTGTGTTTTCCATAGGACTCTCTACAAAAATTATGGATTGGAAATCATTTTGGAATTAAAAGGGTGAATGATGAGGTAAGTTGGATAGCTATACCTGATTCAGGAAAGATATGGTGACAACACAAGAGTGACAATGTGAATTAATAGAAAAATATTGAGAAGAGAGGTCTCTCTAATAATGTAAAGGTTGGATAAGTTGATAAGAGGAAGAAGGAAAATCACCTGTGAAATAAAGTTGACAATGTTGGATACATTTTTTTGGTTGAGCCTTCTCGGAGGAAGGAAATCTTAAGATGGATGTTTTAAAAGTAAGAATGTTTGTATCAGTACTAGGCTTTGGGAAAGTTGAATGTTGAGAAACATCTTATTCTTTCAGGATGTGAGTATGGATCTAGTAGAATCCATGAGATCTTTGGAGAATGCATGGTTAAGATGTCTTAAGGATCTTCGTTAATGATTCATGATAGAAGTTATGTCGATCTATCTTATAGGCAAGAATGATGGATGTTGTGAGTCCTGTATGCTTGATTGTTATTAGTGTTGATGATTCGTAGTATTGTTGTCTCTGTGCGAGTGATGCACTAGAGTAAGTTATTGATTCATTTGAGCACTTAAGTAATGATTGCCTTCATAATTTGTGTATGAGATGCACCTTTTGTATTCATTGCGTTATATGGGTCGAGTGATGATCCCTATAATCATGCATGTTATGCATATTTCATATTTTGTGTGAGAGATGCACCTATCATAATTATTATACTTGTACTTGAACGAGTAATGTTCATAGAGAGTAATGCCTTGTGCAAGTGATGCACTACAAGTATGTGTGATATACTTTTCGTGAATGATGCATATGTATTCTTACCCTGTCTGAGCTATGCACCTAGGGTTCGTGTATTCATGATTACTAATTATTCATGATATGTGCACTGTGTGACTGTGTGTTCACGAATGAGTAATGTTATATGTTTGTTCTAATATGTTACTTCATAACTTAGTAAGCAAGTGATGCATTAGGAATAAGGAATGCTTATGAGATAGATATGTGTGGAAAATTTTCTTGTTTGAATTGAAAAGTATTTTGAAGAATTGCAATATGTATTATTTGAAATGAATTAGGCACTTAATACTATGCAGTGTACTTCTATACAAATGAAACTTAGTTTTACTTTAAGAAAACTTGAAAAAATCTTTTTGGCAATTTAGTCATATATTATGTGATGATGATTTGACTTATCCGTGATTGTTTATCTTTCACAACCATAATGATTTCTCTATGTTATTGAAGATCTTCTTATCACCTTTTCTTTAATGATGATGAGTTTCTTTGACTAAATATTTCAAAATTTGACAAACCTTTCTTGACGGTTTTGATCGTGTTTGATTATGCATAAATTCTTTCTTGTCAACCACATTAGTTGGTTGGTGACGAAACTTGATAACCTTTGATGAGATGCTAACCTTTTACATTCAAGATTTAATGTTGAATCTAGTTTTATTTTTGAAAACTCCTTGTTGACTAAGTCAGTCAAATAATAAACTCTACCAACCAAGTGTTGACTTCCATTCTCAATGTCAAACCCTTAAGGCTAGTGTAATCTTTTCAACTGATTATATTTATGGCAACCTTCTATGTTGAGTTGATAACAATTCTTGAAGTCTTTCCTTGCTTGACCATTTTCAATCAATTGAAATGAAGTGGCTTCACTTACTTTTGAGATTTGACTCTCCATGATTTAAAAGTTTGAATGTCTACTTTTGAGATTTAATTCTCTTTTGACTTAAGAGTCTTGTTGATGCAAAATACATCTATTGAAATATTCCTTTTGATTTAGTGATGAAAATTATGATGATCCTTTTGACTTTCAATGAACTAGTGTTCAATCATCTCAAGTTTAGTGCTACTTAATCTATGAATTAGTATCAAGATCATGATGACCTACATAACCTTCAATATTCTTGGTTTAGTGTTGTAATCAAGTTAAAATTCTTGTTTTAGTATGGATGATCTTTCGTGAGTGATGACCTTCAATGATTTAGTATTAAAGACTTGTTGATCTTCACACTTCAATGTTGATCTTTGATGATCTTCTTATCTTTTATGTTGCTGATCATGTTGATGATCTTGTTGTAATTTATTGTTGAAACACATTTTAAAATGTAGTGTTGATATTTCCTTGAATCTTAATGATTGAAACTTTTTCTTTTTGTTTAGTGTTGTCTATTTTCCAATGATGATAACAAGTAGTATGGGATGCTTGTTTATCGTCATAATGGTAATTGTTCAGATGTCTCATGCGAGTAGGCATGTTGACAAAATGAACAGATTGTATTCTTTCTATATGGGTGACTTTTTGTGATTTAGTGCATAGTTATACCTCTTGAGTAAGTATGTTGGATAGAAATCGTTGGTATGCAAATGTCTTAGTTTGTGATAAGACTTGTTTGAATCTTTGTATGTAGAAATGATAAGAAACAATGATGTATAACATCTAGAACCATGCTAGAAGAATAGAGATCCTAGAACAACGAGTATGTAGACTTGTATGCATGTGATCAGATTTGGAATAATTATAACTTCATTTATGTAATAAAAGATGTGGTGTTTGATGTATAGATCAATGAAGAATACCTTGAGTAGTTAGCAATTTTGCATAACTTGAGTTATGATTAATATATCTTCTTAAGTGTTGACATTTCTAGGGTACAATTATATGACACCTGGTTTAATAAATACTTCTATATAGGACAACTATGAAAAATTTAGAAATGATAGTGGGTTAGAACTAGAATGTTAACAAGTGGATCTCCTATCTTAATTGGTTGTGCATATGAATGAATCTAGGATTTGAACTTTTATCTTTCTTTATTACTTGATTTTGGAATTGTACTCATACTTTGTGTACTTTATCCAAGTAATACATTTTGTGTGATGAATTTGTAAATAATAATTATCTCTTCATGCTTGACTTATCTATAAAGGTTCAATGTAATCTTGTTTACGCTAATGAAATAGCTTCAAAAAGGTTATTTAATTTTACCTACTAATGATCTAACTACTTGTGCAAGTGATGATTGTTAGACACAAGGACTTGTTGTTTAAGCATCAGGTACTTTTGAAATAATCAACCTCTTGGTTAGGTGGACTAGTTGTAACGTTAAGGTAAAAACAAGTTGGAAAAATGTATGCAATTGTTTTATGTTCAATATATTTGAAATTTCAGTATAAACCTTTTTTTTTCTGTATAATTATGACTTAGTTATGTTATTGATATTGGTTGTATAAGATTTTTTTTTTTTTTTTGTAGATGTTTTGTAATAAGACATCGAGACGATGTCTCTTCCAAGTGGGGAAGGATGTCACGTCTCAAATTTTGATACATTATGAACTTACTATATTTAGAACTATTTATGGATAATTACGTGTGGATTAAATAAATGTTAGTTAATGGACTTGAATTAAATAGATAGACACTTATTTTATGCCGATTTGAATTAAATAGATGGTATTTTATTTTAATTTGAAAGATGGAATAAGTGAATATTATTTGAAATGATAAAGTGAATATTGTTTTATTAAATAAATTGTTATGCTTCGGCTATTGGTCACTAACCTATTAATGGAAATTTGAGTTTCATGAGTTGCAGGTTGTTGAAGACAAGGGTGTGGTCAAGGTTGAGGTGGTTAGCTCCCTGGTAGGGTTAGGATGGAGGGGATACTCTCGAATACACACACACACATGTAGATGCATTAGTGTTGCTTTAATAAAATGTTGTTCCTTAGTATTTTATTAGAAAATATTCTTTATATTTTCTAGTTATTATTTTATTTATATTAAAAATATTATAAAGTAAAATTAAATTATATATTTTTATAGATATATATTTATATATTTAATTTTAAATGATATGTGAGTTATAAAGTAAATTAAATTATATAATTATATAGATATATTTATATTTTTTATTTAAATTGTATAATAATAATAATAATTATTATTATTATTATTATTATTATTATTTTAGAAATAAGTTATGTGGCAAATTTATTATTAGAATCACATTAGTTATTAAAATTATGCCTTTTTCGAAATTAGAATTATTATCTATATTTATTCCAAGATTTAGTAATAAATTAAGTTAGTCCTATATGTGAGTTACAAGATTAGAAAAATCTTTATAATTGACAATTAGATATAAAGAAATTAGAAAAAGAAAACAAAATTAGAAAATCAAAAAAATAAAAAAGTAAAAAAGATAGAAACAAATAGAAAATTGGAAAAAGACAAAATCTATACAAAAATTAGGAACTTGGAAATATAGTAAGGAAATTGGAAAAAGGAAATAAAGGAATTTAAATAAAGATTTAACTCTCATTATTCACACACAGAAAATATTCACAGGAATTTGGAAGCCAAAGAGAAAATTAGTGCAAAAAGAGAGAACAAAGAAGAGGAAAAAATAGAGGAAAAGAGGAATATCAAGAGATCAACAGAAGAATAGCAAAACCAGGTTCCTATGCTTAATATATTTATATATATTCGATCATTTTTCTGTGAAAACTTAAAATCGTTTTCTTTTATCAAATTTCAATTTTATATATTCATATATTTATAAACTTAATATCACTGTTGTATTTATATTATTATTTTTATCTATCACATAGATCTGAAGTTATTGAGAAAACATTTTCTCAGATATGTAATGGTGATTGTAGTAAAATTATAATATATATATCAAATATTAATTTTTATGCAATATATATATATATATATATATAGATATATATATACAAGCAGTATATACATATATATAGAACATCCGACTGATATAATAAAATCACTTACAAATTTTACATGTTGCACATTATAATTTATTATTGAATGATTTTTACTGTTGCTCCCACTAAAGATATTTAATATTGTACATTAAGTTAAATTTTGTTTACACATGCTTTCATATGTTGAATGTTAATTTTTCTATGAGGATTATTCGCTAGAAATTATACTATTTGCTAGTCTTTTATCATTCGCTGAAACTTCTATCTATAATATTTGCTGGAAATTCTGAGCTAGAATCATTCGCTGATATATATATATATATATATATATATATATACATATTATTTAATCTATATATATTTGGAATTAAATTAATATATATTCGGTTTAATTGATTTCTATAGAAATATATTTATTTTACTCTATTTTTATAATGGGATATATATATTTAAATGATTATATCTATGGAATTGCATTAACATATATTTAATTCAGTTAGTTGATTTTATCAAAAATATAAATGTTTTACTTGAAAATTTTCATGGAATATAAATGAATTTATTAATTCTTTCAAAAATTGGACAATAATGAATATAATTGATTAAAAACTTTCTATGTTGGTTTTGTAGAAAAACATGTTAGTGAGATCATATAGTCCAACTTTTTATCCGAAAATATACTGAACCCAATAGGATGAAAATGGACCAGCACCAAAGTAAAATAATAGAATTAACTTTTGTTTCAACAATAATTTCTTACCAAATTAGGAAACGTCTATTTTTCGAAAGATCATTATAACCCTTTAGATTTTTTTTCAACCTTAAAAACTATGAAGCAGTACTTTAAACTTTGGAAATTGATTTATTCCTTCTGTCTGGATAAATTCTATGTTATATTGGAGAGTTACTTTACTTCCGGGACAGGATGCCGAATGTGGGCTCCAGAGACGGTAATCTACTTTTTCTAGATTACCATTTTGTTTTGTTAAGCTTGGCCAAGCTATTAGACCATTGAAAAAGATGGATTTGAAAAGCCTAGAATTATATATATGTCTCTGCCACATCCTATTGCGAGAGTTATGTCATTTCTAGTATAGTTTAGAAATGCATACAGGCACTAGGCATGCATCGAGAGCTCCCTCCTGCCTTTATTGTTTCAGGTTGCTAGGCTCCTCTTGCAGGGTCGGTGCTTCCTTCGAGTTAGGAAGGAAACCGGGGAAGTCTAGTACTTCGTGGTTGGGTGGAAAAAGCACCTTGACCACATTCTTGACCTCAACTTGCAGAAGACCATTGGGGTCATGGCGGTTGAGATCAGAGGATTCTTTATATATATATGATTCTTATGGATATACTTGTATTAATTTTGTATGGCTTGCACAAGCCCAATTGTAATTGTACTTTTATTGAAGTAACTGAAATATTGATACAATCTCTTGTCACATGGAATAAAATGTCTTGAAACACCCTTTTTGGTGAAAGTATATGGAAATGTAATTTATTGATTGATTAAATTTGTACTTCATTATTGGAACTTGCTATCTTTATGCAACTATGAATATTTGAGTATTGAATCATTTTTCTTTCCAATTTTAGAATTGTATTTTCTTTTTCCTAGTTTTAGTAAGTAAGATTTTAGCATCATTACAGTCTATGCTTATTGTAGCCTTGTCCAATGTGAGGCCTCAGGATTTATGGATTGATATTGCCCATGTCATGGTCAAGGGTAGTTGTCTATTATCACCATGTGTTATAGGTATCAAAGGTATGTTCTTTGGTCTTTCCTTATCCCATGTTGGGCCATCGTAGGTATCAAATTGAACCATGACTTACATTGGCAAGTCTAGGGGTTTAGAGTTGACATTGTAAACAATAGCTTTGACTTCTCCGAATGATCCATTTATAACTCTTGCTTCAATCCATAAGTTTGTTGTTAGCATCACCCTTTCGCCTATGCATAGGAGCACCTCTTGTTGGAGTTGGTCATCATCAATATCATTGTTTAATCTTTGATGTGTATTCTGTGCTACACTAAGTGCCACAAGAAGATTTAGTAGCTTCAACAGCTTTCTATTATGTAGCATGACCAAGTTGGTGGTAAACAAATGCATGGAGAGATTAAATTCTTCTTGTTCTATTTGACTTAGTGATCTATTCATGGGGTTCATTAGTGTTTCCCAATCATGTCACATTGGTTTTGCGTTGTGTATAGTTTGTAATATGGCATGAAAATCTTTATGGGCTTGAGTATCACCTTCTTGACGGAATATTGTTTCCAACATGACAATTGTGAATGTTTCCAATGTGAGAATGTCAAGGATACTCACAAATACTCGTGCAAGTCAAATTCAGTGTCAAAAGCCAAGCAAACTCAATTATCATTTTTTTTGCACAAGGATTGAGTTCACATAAACCCTACTTAAAATGAATGATAAAATGACAACGAAAATGCTCAAAAACTATTTAGAGGGCATGAATAACACAAAAGATGGTATTTATGATCCTAAGAGGCCTAACAATTTGCAAAATAGAGGGTGAACATTTGATTTATGTTAAAAATAAAACATTGTTATGAAGTAGGGCGTAGACGCTCAGGATATGTAGAAATTTCTCAAAAAAGGTAGAAATGTTACAAGGTTGCACCGTCTACGCTGAGAACGTCCCCAACCTATAGAAACACAAAGATTACTCCCAAAAAATTTCAAATCTTTGCAAGCTAAGAGTTAGCCACCTCCTTTAAGGACACAAACAAGTGTACCCTACAAGGAAATTTAGTACAAATGTCAAACAGAGGGACAACTATGCAAAAGAGGGCAACTAAGAAAACCCTACAAATCCTTAGCCCAAAATGATTGAAAATATTTATGAAAATGATCAAACACTCTAAAACCTCAACACAACACTAAGGAGCAAGTTAGGGGACCCTAAGAAACCAAACACCTACAAGAGAAACAGAGTTAGGAATGTGTAAATTTTGAAAATATGTAGACAAAGCAAGCCAGGGTGTACACGTCTTGACAAATGCGTGGGTGTTACACCTACACCAAAATGATGAAAAAAGAGCCCAAAAGATGCAGAAACATTGTGGTCACTTGCATAAATGTTAGTACACAGGGAAAAAATGTTGGGCAACCTAGGAGCACATCCAAGAATGTCAAAACTTACAAAATCTCACAAAAACACTCAAAGGACAAAAGATTAGTACGAGACAATAGTCCCACAGAGTGTGCAAGAAATGTAGAGGCTAAAATTGGATCAAACAAGTGTAAGTGAGTCATAAACAAACCTACAAACCAATACTAATATCTAACTTTGGTTTGAGCAATAATGGAAGTAGAAATCACAATGCAAGACACAAAGAAAAACATATTACCTCCATTGTTCTTGTGGATGTGCTCCAATGATATAATGTGGGTGCTCAAGTGCTTGGATATTGCCTAATTTTAGCAACATTATGATGGTGCATGAATAGTTGATAAAATGAAAGGGGCAAGCCTTTCTTAAATAGATTTTTTGGATCAAAGATGGAGGGCTAGGATGCAAGGATGAAATCAGTGGTTGAGATTTATTTTCTCATTGGATTGATGAGGTGGAAGACCAAGTATGCTCCCACATGTGTGGAGAATTCTCACACATGTGAGCAAGGAATGGGGAATGAGTCAAACATGCTCACACATGTGTGAGCAAGAATTGGAATGAGCTAAACATGGTCACACGTAGGGGCATGAAGTGGGTTGAGGTGGAGGGCTAGCATGCCTTCAAGTTGGCAATCTCACACATATGTGAGCAAGGAGTGGGATGAGTTAGCATGCTCACATGTGGAGCATTAAGGTGGGCTTGGACACATATCAAATGATGGACAGTTTGGATCTTTATCCATATAGATAGATTAGAGGGTTATGATTAAAAAAACAAGAATTAAGGGTGATGTGGACTATTAAATTAGAAGAAATGTTAGGGGATTAATTAGTTTTAATTAATTAATTAAGTTGGAGGAATAATTTAGGCTAAGGTTAATTAATTATGTGTATTTAATAAATTAACCTTAGGCATGAGAAAGGGGGTTAATTGTGATGTGAATATAATTAGTCAAATTAGGCTAGTCACATTAATTGTGACATGAGGGGAGAATTAATTAATTACGGTAATAAATTAGTCGTATTAATTAATTATGGAAAATGCGATTAAAAGGTGGAAAGTGGTTAATTTGGGAATAATTGTGGGGAGATTAGTGAGGTAAATTTGTGGTGTCTACAACTCATGAGGGTTAACTGGCTGCCAGGAGGGATCATTATGTCTCATATCCTCCTCTGATAGCTCTAAGCGTTGAGCATGTACATGTCTAGGTGGAGCTACCTTTAGCGCTGCCTCCTCCTCATCTATAGGAATTTTTGCATCTCCTCTAAAGGGCCACCTCACCACACTCCTCTTTGTTAGGATCATAATCTTCATCTATGGAATCATCAATCTCTTCCCCAATAGTGACATGTCTTTGAGATTGAGATACCTTCACTCGTCTACGGCCAACCTCACAAATTAGTCTAGTGATTGGGACCCGTGGGACTAGTGGAATCCAAAGAAGTGCCCTACGCTGAGCATCGGCCATCTCCTGCACGGATTTGTAACAAGTGGGTACTAGGGGCAAGTCCTCTGGAAAGTCCTCTTCAAATTGCTGAAGATCTCGAGTGACATGATGAGTCTCAACTAAGCCATTCTTGTCAATCAAATGGCTCACCTCTCGTCAATAATCAAATACTACTCTATCACCTGGCCAAACCCCTCCATATCAACATAAGGGTCAAGAATGAAATCTACATCTGTGAGTGTAGCCACAACTCAAGTAGTAGCCTCGTAATGACCAAGGCATCCCCATCATATGGCTCTTGATAATCTAGGATCTGAAAGAGGCGCATTCCTTTGAAATGGAACAACGTGCTTGAGAATCTAGGTCATGACAAGTGACGGATGACTGAAAGCAAGAGAACCTCATCATGAAATACGGTACAAGTCTCGATATACCATAGTGAGAATATCAATTCCCCAAGCAAAAACTGAACCTCGCTCAAGTCATTGAATGATTAGTTCCTAGCACCATCTAAGTATAGCAAACCCCTTATCTCTTGACAAATGTGAAGTGATCAATCTAATGAAAAACTTCCATAAGGGTGAAATAGTGAGGCTATGAACTAAGGTAAGCTGAACACCAAGATGATCTTCAAGATGGTCTACTCCCATAAGGGCAACCCAAGATAATCTCTCTCTGATTCGCTCTCAGGGAATGCAAGTCGATCACCTCTAATAGGAACTCCCAGGATATGGTGAACATCATATAAAGTGATTGTCGACTCTCCAAATACATGAGGAAATCATAATGTGTTCCGATCAGCATCCTAATATGTCAAGATATCACAACATATGCAGGAAGAGGGATGTACAATAGGAACATGAGCTATTTTATCCAACCATGTCTTCTTCAGAATATCATGATCTCTAGCAGATAAAGGCTCAAGGACCTCCATGAACCAAAATTTCCCATGAGTTTCATTCCACCTAATGCGCATCTCCTATCAAGCACAAGGAATGACATGTTAGATTGTTGACAATTCAGAAAATCACAAAAAAATCATAAAACTTTCAAAAAAATTAACAAAAAAAATCATATATCAACTGGAAAATTGTAATAAATGAAGTTAGTATTGAAGAATAGATAAAATTGAGTGGCAAAGGTATCAGATTACATGAAATTTCATCTGAAAAACTTCTAGCTCGGTCACCCCTTTTACCAGGGCTAATCTCCGGGGGCGACCTAGAATGGAAGGATGGATCTCCAGGGGTGACTTTCCCTACTAAAAGGCCTACCCCATGCCATAGCATGCTCAAACATGCTTAGAAAATTATGAAAATGATAAAAAATCAACAAACAAAAACTCACCAAATGGCAAGAAACCAAAATCTAGACAAGTATAATGACAAAACTCAAGGGTAAAAGCACAAAGTTGTGTCACACCTTGGGCCAACAAAACAGTTCATAGTGCACCATTTTCGTACGAATCAATCTGGGGGCAAGATGGTTTCACCCGAAAACACGTAGCTGTTGCGTGGTGCATATGTGGCAAGCTATTTTCAGGTGAGTCAATCTAGGGGCGAGATGGTTTCACCTGAAATCATATAGTTAAAACAAAAAAATGAAATCATTCAGTTAACAACAAAAAAAAATGATTTCACCCCCAAATCGATTCGCCCTCAAATTGATTCGCCCAAAACTGTCTATGTGGCATCTTACTTGGTAGCCACCTCCTCATTTTCTAGGGTTTTCTGAAATTCTCAACTTAAACTGAATATTTTTTCAATCAGAATGGATTATTTCAAAAATAAAAAAATACCCTTTTGTAGAACTCTGACTCTAGAATCCAAATATGATTTTTTAAAAATATTTTGATTAGTTTTAATATTTTTTTTTAAATTATTCAAAGTAGGTTGTTAAAATCAGAGATGACACTGATAAATTTTTTTTAAAAATATCAAAACACAACCAATTTTTTCCAAAATTATATGGTACACTAGAGGAAAGAGTCCTCTCTAAAAGGGTATAATTGGTTTTTTGAAAATGATAAAAAAATTATACGAAAGTTGACGTGGAATGAAAACTATCATATTCTATAAAGCTTGACTTTAAAACGATATTACAAAGAAAATATGCATTGAAAATTGATTTTTTTTTCTCCATGCACTAGATATTGAACTCCTCTATTTGGGAAAAAAAATTAGGGGAAAATAAGATTGTTTGCTCTTTTTTTTGTGACGTGGACTCAAAGTCACTTTTTCCTAAAATTTTCAGCAATTCAAAATTCGCTCTTAAATTTATAAAAAAATGTCAAAATAATTTTAAATTTTTTTTTAAAAATTACATGCATAAAATTCATCAAGAGATATACATTTCATTAGTTTACATCATTTTGAAATTCAAAACATAAATGTCACTTTTATGAGGTCGAAGTTCAGAATTTTTTTTGCTGTTGGCCGATTCCTTTATAAAGTGACACAGGTTTGTGCTTTTACCCTCAAAAAATAATGGGTTCATTGCAAGAAATCAACAAGAGAAAATCTAAGGTTTCAAAATAGGGTTTTCTCATTTTTCATACCTAACCACCAGTAGGGGAGATTAGCGGCCAAAGTATCTATCTCCTCATCCAACTCTCTCTGTCACCTATCCACTTGCATGATTCTATCATTGTTTGGCCTCTCTACCTCTGGATTCACCTCTTCCTTCTTCTCTTATCTTCCTTTGCATTTAGGAATTTGGTTTGTTTTAACTCTTGTAGTGCTTGTCATGTCCTTTTTTTGTGTGCATTTCATTCTTACAGGTTTTCTTGACGGAGCAAGGTGACTAAGGTATATTTGGAACTCACACATCAACGGTACGTCTTCTTGTTTCTATTTTAATAATTCATTTCAAATACATCATGGAGTCAAACTAATACTTGTTATTTTAGGTACAAATGCATGACATCAACAACAGATAAAGCCTAGTTTAGAAACGGTACCTACCTTTCATGTAGACTACCCTCCTCGAGAGGGCAAATATGTAAGTATAAAAAAGACACATAAGCCTACATCTTAGCCTGAGGATGAGCTATAGTCCTAATCACGTACAAGTGTGAAATATATACATACCTCTCAACAATATTCCTCTTGGTGATGCATCTTTGTTTGTTTTTCACTTTGTGCTTCCTAACCTCTAACCTAGCCTTCTAAGGTCCTACACACCTTGCTAGTCACTTGACCAATGCTTGACAAATCTTTTTGTTGCTTTATAGCCCTAATAACCTCACTAATCCACTTCACAAGAGGGGAAATTCATGTTCCCCAAGGGAATATCCTCCTAGAATCATTCAACTAACCTCCCCATCCATTTTCTATCGTAAAACTACATTGTTCAATCCATTATTTCTAGATCGCCCCTTATGATTTTAGGATCTCCCTGGGTGACTTTGCAGCTAAAACATAATCTCTAGGGGTGACTTGCCCTAGTAAAAGGGGAAATCCACCCTGCAAAGATCCTATGGTTAGTTTTAGGATCTCAAAACCATCTTTAGTTCTAGATCATTCTCCATCCCAAAAACCACTTGTACAAAACTTCCTATGTGGGTCACCCTTTATGCCTTCAAGATCCCCCTAGGTGACCCAACATGTTAAGCAAGATCTCCAAGGGTGACTTGCCCTACTAAAAGGGGTGACCCACTTCCCAAAAGGGATGACCTTGTTGTCTTTTTACATGCGTATTTTCTTCTAGTTCTAGCCAAAATTTACTCCAAATTGACTCCTGACTGTGTGGTTCTTATCTAACTGGTTGACAACTTCCTCTAACCAATTCATGACTTTCAATCAACCCAATCTCATCTCCCAATCAATCCTTGTTATCTTTGTTGCAAGGTGTACGCCCTTGGTCTACTTGTCTTGTGCAGTGCAGTACTTGGGTTCGTGACAAGGCTTAACCGCCTCCTGTGGATACATTAACTCTGGCAGTTTATCAAACATTAACATGTCGATCTTTTGGTGCAATGGCAACCGTCTTGCTAACAATTGGTATCAGAGCCTTGGTCACGGGTTTAAACCCCTTGCTTGCATTTTGGGGATTGTTGCAAGGTGTGCGCCCTTGGTCTCCTTGTGTTGAGCAATGCAACATTTGGGTTCGTGACAAGGCTTAACCGCCTCCTGTGGATTCATTAACTTTGGTAGTTGTATCGAGCATTAATAGGTTGATCTTTTGGTGCAATGGCAACCATCTTGCTAAAAATCTTCCAATTACATATGTGTTAACTTCATTTCTTCTTTTGTGATCTCCTTTACAACCATTGTTCACTCATAATCAGAGTCAGATCATTCTCCATTCTATTTCTATTAACTCCCCAATCATTGCCACCTTTGGTGTTGATTTTCTACCTATAAATATCCCCTCCCCTATGCATTTGGGGAGGCAAATTTAATATTGCATCTTTGCTCTTTCTTTTCTTTGTATATAGTTGTCTCCATAGCATTTTCATGCTCGTACAAGACCTTGTGTGCCTTTTGATTTTGTTATAGCTTCAATAGCTCAAGATAAAGCACTTCATTAGCATTCTTGTGCTCTATTGCTTTCATCATAGCTTAAATAGCTCAAGCCATAGTGCTTCATTAACATTCTTAAGCTCCATTGATTTTGTCAATGCTTCAAAGCTTCGTTTGCTTTCATTTTCTCCCATCTTTGTTCATGTTGCCAAGATGAGGACCCCACTGCTACAAAGGAAGAGAGGGTTGCCACAAGGAATTTTGAGGTCTCAAGCCAAGAACTGATGTCTTCTTCATACCATGTTCTTTAAGCTTTAAAGTAGTAATTAGATCACATCTTGCTCTTGGAAAAGTAAATCATTGCTTTGTTTTTTTCTTGATAGGCTATCTATTTGCTTTCTTAGAATAGCATTGCATTTGATTTGATTAGATTAGCTTTGTTTTCATTCATTAGATTAGATTTACTTTCATAGTTACTTGCAGTTTCATTTCTTAGATTAATATTCAAAAATTGATCTACGAAAACACCAAAAACATAGATTAGTTTGCATTTGGAAAACTCATAGATTGCATCCATTTTTTGAAGCATAGATAAATAGATAACATTTCAAATTGAAAAAAAAAGAACCAAAATTGTTGTACATCTCATATAGCTTACATTCATAAAAAATCAAAAAGAAAACAATTAGGAAAACTTGGAACAAGAAATCAAACCCTCAATTTCATCATGAGGTCAACAAATTAAACCGTCAAAATCAAATGTTTAAATAGGGAGAAACCCTCAGTTCCATCACGATGTCAAAATCAACTCAATTCAACACACTCAACAACATCATGAAACACAATACTTCCCCCTCTTGCCAAGCATTCAATGTACCCAGGCATTAGGGAAGATTGGATACAATCCATCCTTGTTGAGATTTGGGGGAACTTCTCCCATCCAATTCATCATCAACAAAACATAGAGCAAACAAGAGAAGAACAAGAGAATCAACAACACATCATAGACTTGTAAGTATGAAAAAGACGCACATGCCTACATGGTAGCTTGAGGATGAGCTACAGTCCTAATCCCGTGCATGTAGGTGCAAAATATATACATACCTCTCAATGGTATTCCTCTTGGTGACGTGTCTTCGTTTGTTTTTCACTTTGTGCTTTTCTATCCTCCAAGCTAACCTTCTAAGGTCCTGCACACCTTCTTGCTAGCCACTTAACCAATGTTTGATGGATCTTCTCTATCACTTTCTAGTCCTGAAAACCTCACCAATCCATTCACAAGAGGGGAATTCATGTTCTCTAGGGGTATTAAGGTCATCGACGTCTTCTTGGGTCACCTCAAATTGCTTGTCCAACCTTGTCTTTCTAGGTCACCCCCTGTGACTTTAGGATCTCCCTGGGTGACTCTGTAGCTGAAACAGGATCTCCCTGGGTGAATCTGGACCCACCCTGCAAAGGTCCTGTTGTCTCTCAGATTCGCACCCTTGTTGAGTTGTAAAACTTGGCAATCTAGAGAAACATGGGATCTTTCCAGGTCTGTGGGTCACCTGTGTTGGAAAGAACCTCCGGAGAAGGCCGACTTCCTTTTTGGTTATCACCTAAAATCTACTGGGTTCGCAGAGGAAAAGGGAGAAGGAATGTTTTTTCAAAAATGAAAGATAAAACAGGAAAACTTGAAAATAAGGGTGATTCACCAAGTTGAATAAAAGAACCCTCATAGAATTGAGAAAATACACAAAATGACTAGATACAACCAATAAATATACATAGATCAAGCTGATTTTAACAGAGGCAAAGGAGCAAGAGATGATTAGAATGGAATTAACATTCACAAACACATCATTCTTAGATCACACAGAGTTAAAGTAGCATGAAGAGGTAAAATAACCAACATGTATTTAATCAAAAGGCAAGGTTACAGTAGATGAATGCTTTGTTTGGAATTAGAAGCATGGATTACTAAATCTTCCAACCCCTATTACATCTCATCTTTTTTTTATATATAGCATTTTGCCTTTGACCTAAGTCGGTTACAATGAACTGTCCCATGAGCTCTGCCAGAAAATATCCTCGCCAGAAGGGATGTCCACCTGCAAGAAGTTATGGAATAAAATATCTGGAACAAGGTAGGTGGAAGATATTTTGAATCTTTAAGGTGAGCCGCTGAATCATCGACCTGCACCCATAAATGCAACAAATATCTGTATTGAAGGACCTCCACAAAACTTAAATCAGCCGCTGAGATGTCCTGTCGCCAAACACATGAAGATCTACCAGCAAGACACAGAGCCCATACATATTGAAGAGTGAAGCCACCTACCATGAAACCACCCACAAAGCTCACCAACCAGAGTTATTGTGAAAAAATCAGCCTCTGCACACGCCAAAATGGTCGCTGAAACGTCCAGTCGGCCGAACATCCAAAAACCAAATCAGATTTTGAAAGTGAGAAAATTCCCCTCAAAAGCCCGCTAGATGAAAGAGGAGACAAAAACAAGCACTTTTGCCTTTTGAAGCATGTTGAAATTTGCCAGAATGAGGGAGATATCCACGGTCAAAGCTGCGGTCAACTGTACCCTGCACTTGTATATCGCTTTGCATATGCAATTGTATATGTAGTTTACACTACTAGGTTCACTTTATACATTTATGCAGTTTCTTTCCTTTCGCCTTTTACATATTCAACTTTTGTATATCTTTGAATCTCCCCCTATATATGCACTTGTATCTGCCCCTGCCACGTGTCATCACTCCATTGGTCACTGAGCTGAAACTTGGACCCATCGCTAAACAATTTCTCACTGAAAATCCATTGTATGTATATCCTTTGTACATCGCAATTGTATATAAGATATAATCGCATGTACATACAATGCGGAACTCAAAGGATTATCAACTAGAATGGAACATTGAAACAGATCCAACTTGTATCTTTACTTTTTTGCATATCGGCACATACATGCACTTCAACATACAACTGCAGACCCCACCGCTGAGTTTGCCAAATTTAATTTCCCAGTCGGGTCCGCATTGTATATCCCTGTTGTATCTAACCTTTGTATATGCCCTTGTATATGGGATGATACAATCGCATATACATACAACAGGCGGACCCCAACTTTTTATAAAGCAAATTGAAATGAACATCAGGTCCAGCTTGTATGTTACCTTCTATATTGCCTTTGTATATCGCATATACAATGCGAAAATACAAACAAAGATGCATACAACCGCATTTGTACATACAAACATTGCATCTGACCTTTGCATGTGGCCTTGTATATGGCCTTTGTATATTTTCCTTGTACATGTTGCTAATGTACATTTACCTTTGCATGTTGCTTTGTATATTGCCTTGCATCTGACCCCTGCATCTGACCCTTGCATCTGTCCTTGTATATTTTCCTTGTACATTCACCTTTGTATATTGCCTTTGCATATCACATATACAAACAAAAATACATACAACAATACATACAAAGGACCCAATGTACAGTAACATTGTACATGACCAAGATACAAGGAAAAATGTATTTGAGATGTAATTCAACCAAATGATAGAAAACCCCAAAACAAGGATGACGTCATCATCATATACATGAAAAATGGCTAAGTATAAAACTGAGAAATCTCTATGATAGAAAACAATTGGAGACAAAAGATTTCTGGGTTTTTCTGGGTTTTCTACAATGATTCTCAAGGTGAGATTTTGGGAAATTTTGGCAAGGCAAACCATGGGTAATTGAAGGATTTACGCTTTGTAGGGTCATTTGCTAAAGGATATTCAAGGAATATACAAGGTGAACTATTTGACTCTTGGACAGAGGAAAAAAGGTCAACATTCTGGCGACTTCTATGGGATGTTTGCTTGCTAAACATCAGACCAGTGGCCTTAAGCATCCATTGGGCACAGAGTCATACGGAGACTTAAGAATACCTTTGAAAATTAATCTTGACCTCAGTAACTTAGCATATCAGCAATGAAGAACACTTGGAAGATCAAAACCAAAGATGAAAGCAACTCACCTAATTGTGCTAGACAGCACTTAGGGAAAACAAAAAGGGATCTAAACTATTGTGCAACAACACTTATTGAAAGCAAGAAACCTAATCTACTATTTGACAAGGCAACTCATACCTCAAAACACCTCTTCATGTGTATCCCATTGACTGGGATAGGCAAATTTTCTCGATCCATGTTTAATAACTGAAATGCATTGTGCTTCTTGCATTCAGTAATTATAAACAGGCCACTCCACATGCTGCCAAACTTGAAGTGCTTCCCTGGCCTGCTTTTCAACTCATCCCATTTGAGTACCATATCACCCTCCCTAAAATTTTTGGGAGTGGCCTTCTTATCAAAAATTATTTTTGTCTGAAGCTAATGACACTCCATAGCTTTCATGGCTTTATCTCTGATCTCTTCAAGCTCCATAAGTTGGGCATATCTGACAGCCATGGGATCCTCTTCTTCAAACATCTCCAGTTGATTCATGATATCAAGTGCTGGCAGCTCCACAGACACAAGCAATCTTGCCTCTTTTCCATAAACTAACATATATGGGGAGTTTCCAATAGACCTCTTGGGAGTTATTCTATCTGCACATAATGCAGATTTTAGATTGGTGTGCCAGGTTCTCTGGTTGTCCTCCATTGATCTTTTGATGATCCTTATGAGATTCTTATTTGTGGATTCAGCCAAACCATTACCCTATGGGTAATAATTTGATGAAGTGTTCAAATAGATTCCATTCTTCACAGCCCAGTCAGTTATCCTCAATCCAACAAAGGCTAAAGCATTGTCAGAGATAGTTGACTCAGGTACTCCAAATCTAGATACCAAATCACAATAAAAGTTTAAAACAACATTCTCATTGGATTCCTTCAGAGCCACTACTTCAATCCACCTTGTGAAATAGTCTGTTGCTGTAAGTATCCACCTATGGCCTGCACTTGACTTTCGATTAATGGGACCTATAAAATCAATGCCCCATCTCATGAAGGGCTGCTCTACTTGAATTGGTTGTAGAGGTAAAGCTAGCAGCCTTTCTTTGCCTGCAAAAATGGCACATTTTACACACTTTCTGGCCCTTGCATGGGCATCCTTGAATAAGTTGGGCCGGTAATAGCCAGCTCTCATTATTTTCCAAGCAGTAGTTCTTGGGGCAAAATGACCCCCTGCTGTTCCATCATGAAACTCATGCAGCACCTTGTCAGTTTGATCATTATCAATGCATCTTAACAACACACCATTAAAATCTTTTCTGAAAAGGATGTCATTAATTAAAACATATGGAATAGACTACAGTCTAAAATATCTTCTCTTGGTTCTACCTAAACCTGCTGGACAGTCACCAGTTTGCAAAAAATGAGTCATGTCATTAACCCAACTTGTTCCAACTACTATTGTATCATTCTGATGTTCATCTTTAATGATCAGAAGCACTTCTTCTTCCTTTTCTATTTCGTTTTCAGACCTAGTAGCAAGTTGTTCACTGAGTCCTCTACCTCTGATGAGCTTGGTTATCTTGATATCTACGTCATATTCCATGACTTTGGTAATCCAACCAGCCCGTTTCTCATTAACATCCCTACCTAACAAAAACTTTTCATGCGAGGGTGAGCAACCATTAAATGTACCTTATTGTTAGAAATAAGATGCCTAAACTTCTTAAGACTCTTGACCACTGCAAGGACATGTTTTTCAATGAAACTATACCTCCATTCATACTCCTCCAGTCCTTGACTAAAGAAAGCAATTGGTTGCTCAAAGCCTTCATTTTGCTGTTGTACCAGAATTACAGAAATTGTATCCATACTGCCATAAGCATACAAAATGAATCCTTTGAGAAATTAGGATTTACCAGAGTCGGTGCAGCTGATAATGCTTCTTTTATGGACTCAAAGCTGAGTTTACCCTGTTGCGTCCAACTAAAAACTACGTTTTTCTTTAACATAGAGGTCAATGGCTTTAATAAATTTGCAATGTCAGGTATAAATTTTTGCAGAAAATTAATTCTGCCAATAAAACTTTGCAGTCCCCTCTTGTGACTGGGTAAAGGCAGCTCCAAAATAGCTCTTACTCTTTCTGTATCAATGGTAACTCCCTCCTTTGACACAATGTGTCCTAAAAGCTTGCCTTATGTACAACAAAAATGCATTTCTTGGGATTGAGAGATATCCCAAACTCTTTACATCTCTCAAATACTTGTTTTAGGTGGGATAAATGTTTAGCTGCATCCTTAGAGAAAACTGTGATGTCGTCAAGGTACACAAGTACCAATTTATAAAGCAAACCTTTAAAAGCCATATCCATAGCTCTCTGAAAAGTAGAGCTGGCATTTGAAAGACCAAAAGGCATCTTTTTGTAGGTCATGGTGCCCCATTTTGTGGTAAAAGCAGTTTTAAACTGATCTTCCTCCTTGACTAATACTTGATTATAACCAAAATATCCATCAAGTAAGGAGAATCTTTCTGAACCAGCCACTACTTGCAGAATTTGCTCCATTGAGGGCAGTAGGTAGTGGTCCTTCAAGGAGGCTCTATTAAGGTCTCTAAAATCAACGCACAACCTAATCTCTCCATTCTTCTTCCTCACAGGAACAAGATTAGAGACCCAAGAAGTATGCTTGATTAGAAAAATGATGTTTCCCTCGATCAGCTTGGTTAATTCCTTAATCATCAGGGGCTCAAGCTTTGGATTTAAAGGTCTATGTTTCTACCTTACAGGTTTTGTGCTTGGCTCTAACTCTATAGTATGTTGGGCAATATGAGGGTCAAACCCTTTTAGGTCTGAGTATTCCCAAGCAAACACAGCCTCAAATTCTTGACAAAGAGCAATAAAAGCTTTCCTATCCTTAGGCGAACAAATTTTACCAATTTTGAGAAGCTTATCTTTGAAAATTTCCAGCTCTTCATAGTGTTCCTCTTTAACCTGTATGCTAGTTTTGCTCTTTTTCAGCTGATCATCAGTACCAAAAATAGATTCCAAGGTTACTAATCCTCTGGGCAGCTTATTAGTCCTTAACCGAACAACTTGATCATCATCATATTGTTGTTTGAGTTTGTTCTAATTCATCACAGATAACTCATCCTCTTCTAATAGGAAACGCAGAACCTGCTCATCACTCTCAAAAACCTACCAATGAATGTTATTGTCAGGAATAGAGGGCCTATCAACTATCTTCACATGAGGCTGTACCTTTCCTCTTTGAATATCACTGGGGATATCGAACTGAGCCCCCAATTGCAGCTAACCTATCTGCATGATTGTTCTGATTTCTTGGAATAGAGATTAGATTGAAAGCATCAAACTCCTCAATCATATCCCATACCCTATGTTTATAGCATTTCATGACATTATTCTTTGCAACATGCAGTCCCCTCACTTGATTCACAATAAGTTCGCTGTCCTCAAACACCTGCAAACAACCAATTTTCCTCTTCCTTGCCCACTGCAAACCTTGAATCAACCCTTCATACTCAACAGTGTTATTTGTACATGAAAAAGCAAAATGGAAAGCAGAAAAATATATTTTGCCTTGTGGAGACACAAGCATTGCACCACCACCAGATCCATTCCTATTCCTAGAGCCATCAAAATACATCTTCCATATCTCAATTTGTTGTTCTTTATGTTGTTCTGTACTCTTTACAAGGTTTGGAATTACGGTTTCAGGTTCGTGCAGCATGTAAACCCCCATACCAGTTTCTTGAATGTGTCCTTCAGGATTATCTACAATATTTTCTAAGGCCCACTCCTTTAATAGTACTTCTGGTATGCTTGCAGCTTGCAGTTCTTGAGCAGCCACAAGCTCAGGATCATCAGAAATAATGCAATTTGCATTAACAACATTTGGGACATAAGGCTCTATGTGATCTTTGGCAAGCAATTCAGATTTTAGGGTCACTTTTGTGCCATGTCGGGTCATAAAAAACATGTGGGACCAATCTGAGGATAAATATCCTCCTATCTTGGCTGTGAACTCTCTTGACAAACACATGGCAAAATAAGGAGGTAGATCTATGATGAACACCTCTTGGGAAATGGAAACATTTGGGTAGGTATGCAAAGTGAGACCTAGATCTTTTATCACACCTATAGTGTTAACAGCTGTGCCATCTAGCTGGAGTACACCCTTCATAAGGGGCTGGTATTTCAATCCTAATTGGTCTGCAATCTATTTTGGCATTACAGAACTACTTGCATCACTATCCACCATGCAATTATGTACTAATTTGTCTCCTATTATTAATGACACATAAAATGGAAGTGGTTTATCACTCTTGTTTGGTTGTCTATTGTTGTCCTAGGATGTATTGGTAAGAACAGCCCTAGCTGGGTCAACAGTTGCATCATTTGACACTTTTAAATCAGACAAGGTAGATTGTAACATGTCCTTTTGACCTGGGATCGCTAAGGAATCCCACATAGATATTGTCACATTCATTTTCTTCATATTTTCAATGATATTGAAAGGTGAAGTAACAATTACCTTCTGATGTGACTTTGCAGTAGCAATATCAACCTGCAAATGAGGTTGTTCCCTGGCAGTTGCTTGAGTATTCCTTTGCAAAATATGGGGAATCTGGGATGTAGAAGGATCAGCAAGTCCTTTTTCTTTGTTTGCTGCTTGATCTATCTCATAACCCCTCTTTTTAGCTCTCCTATTTGCTGCAACTGAACTATCATCTCTGTTTATGCCACATAACTCATCTTCCTACCAGTTTAGGAAGGCAGTATCATTCTGAGGTTGTTCTCACTGCTGTATAGTCCCATCATTAGGTGTGTTTGGCTGTGAAACTGCAACATTTTGCACCATTAGGGCCTGATTCATCACTCCATTTGAACAGGTTGCCTGACTGTGTGACTGATTACATGGAAGACACCATTCATACTTGGCTGCAAGGTTGTTCTAAATAGGGACAAGGTCTCTAACTGCACTAATGGGTGCAAGATTGTAAGGCTGGAAAGGCATCTGGTTCACATTCTTCCTTGCACCCTGGTAATTCCTTTGATAAGGTGGTCTATTAGTTTGGTATGGCTAGTTTTGCCCTTGATAAGGCTGATTTTGCCCTTGACTGTATGGCTGATAAGGCTGTCTGTTATGGGACTGCTATTTTTTTATATTCGTCAACTCATTACCAAAAGATTGTAACAATCCTTTGATCTCTTGTAACTCAAAAGATTGAGTTTGAATAACATTTTCTAATTTATTTGGTTGCGTATTAGGTGCTAGTAACACTGGTGCGGCAGGTATAACAGCTATAGGAGGCAAGTGCATTGGCATTGGTGGCTGAATAACAGGGAATATTGGCAAAGGAGGCCTAGGGGCAATTTTACCAGCTTGTATGAGGCTATTTTTAGCTCTTATGGCTATGACATAAGCTTTTGGTAAGGAATTTCCTCCCATAGATTGAATCATGACAGAAATATCGTTGTTTAAAGCTCTCAAATAGTATAAGAAAACATGGTCAACTGTAGGCTTTACCGTTGGTGGGATTCTGTCCCACGTCTTCTGGAAACGGTGGTTGAAGTCTGACATAACTTCATGAGGAGCTCTTTTAATTGTAGACAGTTGTTCCACCAACGACAGATGGTCTGATTTGTCTTCAAAGAAGCTGCACAACTCTTCTCCCAAACGATCCCGTGAATCTATAGAGTTCACCGGCAGGCTTCTGAACCACTGCAAAGCCTTCCCTTTGAGGGAAGCTGCTAATAACCTGATTGCAACATTCTCTTCTGTCACATGATGGACAACACATATGTTTGCAATGTCTTTTATGTGTTCAGCTGGAGTAGTCTGATCTTCACCATTAAAATATGGTAAACTTTTCAAGGCAGTGACAGGAATATCATCATGCTGAGCTAAATTCAGTGGGCTACCTTGGTTGAATGCAACAAACGACTGATTTTTGACTGCAGGAATAATTGTAACTGAGATTCTTGGGACAATGTGAGTTCCAACCGCAGGAGGAGTAGACTTGGCTCTCCTAGAATAGACACAAATCTTCTTGGGTTTGCGAGCTGCTATCCCTCTTCTCCTAGGTGGGGATAATTGCAAATATTCAAAAGATGAAGAACTGCTTCTGGTTTGTATTCTTCTCATAAGCAGAAATATACTGATTTTGCTAAACCAAAGCTCAAAGTCACCAGATATGCAGGTTTTAACCTTTTACAGGTCTGAAAATCACTCGCTGCACATCAAAATCAGCAATAAAAGGTAGTATTTGAACTATTTCTAATTCCACAGTAGAGTCCCACCAGGCGTGCCAAAAATTGTTGTCTCTCAGATTTGCACCCTTGTTGAGTTGTAAAACTTGGCAATCTGGAGAAACATGGGATCTTTCCAAGTCTGTGGGTCACCTGTGTTGGAAAGAACCTCCGAAGAAGGTTGGCTTCCTTTCTAGTTGTCACCTAAAATCTACTGGGTTCGCAGAGGAAAAGGGAGAAGACTTGAAAATAAGGGTGATTCACCAGGTTGAATAAAAGAACCCTCACAAAATTGAGAAAATGCACAAAATGACTAGATACAACCAATAAATATACACAGATCAAGCTGATTTTAACAGAGGCAAAGGAGCAAGAGATGATTAGAATGGAATTAAACATTCACAAACACATCATTCTTAGATCACATAGAGTTAAAGTAGCATGAAGAGGTAAAATAACCAGCATGTATTTAATCAGAAGGCAAGGTTACAGTAGACGAATGCTCTGTTTGGAATCAAAAGCATGGATTACTAAATCTTCCAAACCCTGTTACATCTCATCTTTTTTTTATATATAGCATTTTTCCTTTGACCTAAGTCGGTTACAAGGAACTGTCCCATGAGCTCTACCAAAAAATATCATCGCTAGAAGGGACGTCCACCTGCAAGAAGTTATGGAATAAAATATCTGGAACAGGGTAGGTGGAAGATATTTTGAATCTTCAAGGTGAGCCGCTGAATCATCGACCTGCACCCATAATTGCAACAAATATCTGCATTGAAGGACCTCCACAAAACTTAAATCAGACGCTGAGATGTCCTGTCGCCAAACACATGAAAATCTGCCAGCAAGACACAGAGCCCATATGCATTGAAGAGTGAAGCCACCTGCCATGAAACCACCCACAAAGCTCACCAACCAGAGTTACTGTGAAAAAAATCAGCCTCTGCACACGCCAAAATGGTCGCTAAAACGTGCAGTCGGTCGAACATGCAAAAACTAGATCAAATTTTAAAAGTGAGAAAATTCCCCTCAAAAGCCTGCCAGATGAAAGAGGATACAAAAACAAGCACTTTTGCCTTTTGAAGCATGTTGAAATTTGCCAGAATGAGGGAGATATCCATGGTCGAAGCTGCGGTCAACTGTACCATGCACTTGTATATTGCTTTGCATATGCAATTGTATATGCAGTTTACGTTGCTAGGTTCACTTTATACATTTATGTAGTTTCTTTCCTTTCGCCTTTTGCATATTCAACTTTTGTATATCTTTGAATCTCCCCCTATATATGCACTTGTATCTGCCCCTACCACGTGTCATCACTCCATTGGTCACTGCGTTGAAACTTGGACCCATCGCTGAACAATTTCTCGCTAAAAATCCATTGTATGTATATCTTTTGTACATCGCAATTGTATATAAGATACAATCGCATGTACATACAATGCGAAACTCAAAGGATTATCAACTAGAATGGAACATTGAAACAAATCCAACTTGTATCTTTGTTTTTTTGCATATCGGCACATACATGCACTTCAACATACAACTACGGACCCCACCACTGAGTTTGCCAATTTTAATTTCCCAGTTAGGTCCGCATTGTATATCCCTGTTGTATCTAACCTTTGTATATGCCCTTGTATATAGGATTGTATATGGGATGATACAATCGCATATACATACAACAGGTGGACCCCAACTTTTTATAAAGCAAATTGAAATGAACATCAAGTCCGGCTTATATGTTACCTTCTATATTGCCTTTGTATATCGCATATACAATGTGAAAATATAAACAAAGATGTATACAACCGCATTTGTACATACAAACATTGCATCTGACCTTTGCATGTGGCCTTGTATATGACCTTTGTATATTTTCCTTGTACATATTGCCGATGTACATTTACCTTTGCATGTTGCTTTGTATATTGCCTTGCATCTAACCCCTGCATCTGCCCTTGTATATTTTCCTTGTATATTTTCCTTGTACATTCACCTTTGTATATTGCCTTTGCATATCGCATATACAAACAAAAATGCATACAACAATACATACAAAGGACCCGATGTACAGTAACATTGTACATGACCAAGATACAAGGAAAAATGTATCTAATATGCAATTCAACCAAATGATAGAAAACCCCAAAACAAGGATGACGTCATCATCATATACATGAAAAATGGCTAAGTATAAAACTGAGAAATCTCTGCGATAGAAAACAATTGGAGACAAAAGATTTTTGGGTTTTTCTGGGTTTTCTGCAATGATTCTCAAGGTGAGATTTTGGAAAATTTTGGCAAGGCAAACCATGGGTAATTGAAGGATTTACGCTTTGTAGGGTCATTTTCTAAAGGATATTCAAGGAATATACAAGGTGAACTATTTGACTCTTGGACAGAGGAAAAAATGTCAACATGTCCTATGGTCAGTTTCAAGGCCCTGAAACCATCTTCCCTTCTAAAACATTCTCCATCCTAGAAATCACCCGTGCAAAATCTCCTCTGTGGGTTGCCCCCTATGGCTTCAAGATCTCCCTAGGAAACCCAGCATGTTAAGTAGGATCTCCAAAGGCAACTTGCCCTGTTAAAAGGGGCAACCCAATTCTCGAAAGGGGTGACCCTGTTGTCTTTTGACATGCTTGTTTTCTTCTAGTTTTGGCCCAAATTTGCTCGAAATTGACCCTTGATTGCATGATTCTTCTTGTCTAACTAAATACCAACTCCCCCTAACTGATTCAAAACTCTTAATCACCTCAATCTTGTTGGCAAGAGACACTACTAGGCATGATAGATGTTGTCATTGATGGCAACTAAGATCATCGCAATCATCCGCATAACACAATTTGTTCACATGGGAAGTCAAAGTCAGAATTTATCTAAGTTCGGGTAGTCAGGAATAGAGCAGGTAACAGGGTCCGGTATCTTGGTCCGGATCTATCCGGTGGAAAGGCATGGTTTGCTATGGATCTAAGGTAGTTGTAAGCATTGTGAAGACACTCTAAATCCAAAGTTTTGTGCTCCGGAGATGAAGGACTCAAAAGATATTAGCTTCTGGGTATCAAGTTTCAGTTTGACAAAACAGACAGAAGAAGAACAGGCCAACGTTGTAAATGATCTTAACTCTGGATGTATAGAAGTTGTTTATTGGGCAATGTGTGATGATTAGTGATGCTAGCCGATGTGATTGATGATTTGTGAGTGCAAGTTTTGGTCCACATCTCATAGCATGTATGGATCTAGCTGACAGAGCAAAGTAATCAACAAAGTTCTAAATGTTCTTGAAGTCGACTGGTAAAATGATCGTAGATCATGTTGTGGATATATATATATATATATAGCAGATGGAATTGGATGATTAGGAGAGAGTTGTGTGAACAAGGTGTAATTGTGAGAATAGCAAAAAATTAAGAAGCGAATGAAGGCAGAGCAGTAAGAAGAGCAAGTAAAGATGAAATGTATAAGATCAGTTTTTGCACTTAACTGGAACTAAAACTCTTGCATGAGTAGATGCTATTTATCAGTTTAAAATCTCTGTTATTCTCTTGTAATCTTTCTGTAGGTAGTGAGCCTCTAATTGAGCAGTGAGCTCTGGGCAGTGAGCTTGAATGCATGTGCATTCTCATTTGTAAAAATACTTTTAACATGGTATTAATTTTTGTGGGTTAACCCCCACCATGGTTTTTCCCTTAACCGGGTTTCCACATCAAAACCTTGGTGTCAAGTGTGTTATTTATGTTTCTGCTCATGTGTTATTGATTAATACTAAAATGTTTATATCATTAATTTGATTATAAGTTGTAAAGGAAGATCAATGGTAGAAAAGATTAAAATATGTGACAACTGATTCATCCCCCTCTCAGTTGTCCATAACTAAACCAACAATTGGTATCAGAGTGAGGTTCCTTTTGAAAAGTTTAACAGCTTAAGGGAGATCTGGGAAGTCAGTAAAAATGGATGAATATAACCTTCAAGGGCAACTGAATCTTGCCCTAGATGATCTTGAGTAGTCCAAAGCAAAGGTCCAAGAGCTGCAAGATAACCTTAAAAAGGCTGAAAACTTCATTGAGATTTTAAAAGAAAAATTGAGCAAATCCAATGCAAATGGAAAGGAGCAACCTCTTCAACTGGAAGACAAGGCCCTGAAAGAAAAGACAAAGGAATGTGAAAAGTTAGCTAAATAAGTTATTGTCTTAAAACATGAGATGGAAATTGGGGTAATCAGACTAACCAAGGAAATTGAAGATAGGAAGAAAATTGAAGAAGAAATGAAGTAAAATCTGAAGGAGAGAACTGAAGAATGCTGTAGATTGGATGGAATAGCTAGTATCCTAGAATCAAATCTACAAGAAAGTAGAAACAATGAGAGAAAACTTGAGAGATAGATTATCACTCTCAGACATGACTCAGAAATTGCCAATGAGTATAAGGAGAAGTTCAAGATAAGCTCAGCTAAACTTGAAGCACTAATTAAAGAACAGAAAAAGGATGATGACAAGCATGATCTTAGATATGAGAAAGGTGAAAGCTCTGGATTTGGACAAAGATCTTATGTATATTATTATTTTGAACACTCAGGAACAATACATTCATCATATTCAATGCGCATTGGCATGATACAACTTGTATGCAGAAAGAGGAGCTTAAAACTCAATTTCTAGACCTAGTTACAGACTCGATGGACATATGCAGAGAGCGAACCAAAGATAATGGTACTCTTTTGCTTACAGACTGACTTGGACTCTTATACTTTCCTAAGACTTCACTCGCCCAGAATTCGTTGAGAAATAAAGGCGGCCCTCTTGCCTTATATAGGGAGTGTGGGCGAAACTTTAACCTTCTCTCTTGAATCCAATTTCAAATCCGTCTATTGGAAGATGACACGACACAACTCCTTTATCAAAGAGTTACCCAAATGAAGATAGGTATCTTCTGGTGGGTCCCAATCACTCGTGAACAGAGAAAGGAGGGGACAGAAAAGGATAACTTTTTACAATGTCTTCTTTTTTATCACGAGAAGGATAACTTGTGCTTATTGTAAGGCGCATAAGCTTTTCCCCTTTTACCGTGGAAGAGCCCATGTCTATCTTTTGACATGAAGAAATAGATATCTTCAGTGGCCATCAAGCCTGGCACACTAGCTAGTGCTTGGATTAGAATCACTTGGGATGCATTGGGAAGTCATAATACAACCTTCACATGATTCGCTTGGTGGATGAGTACAGTCAGGAGCACGGTGGTCAGTTGTATTGAAGGTGGGAACTCGAGGATCATCTCGTGGATCATACTCATAGTTAGCACAAGTTTGGTTGGATGAATGTGGAATGCATCCTGCAGGTGCTTGTTGGGTTGATTCATTTTCTTTCCAGATGATACTCATGGTTTTCATCTTATAGGGGCCATATAGTCCAAAGGACATGCCTCGTGGATCCATGCATTCCATTCTATATGTTTTGGTATGAATCCAAATAGGAGTCTGTTGAGAATGGAAGAATCTCAATCTATTGGTGACTGTCCAATGGTCAAGAACAGAGGAGGATCCAGCTAGTCCATAAACTTGACAAAGATGTCTACTGATGGGATTCTCTTCAGGTGAGTCGATGGTGAGTTTAAAGATCCATCCGATATAAGCTGATGTCCCATTGAATTGAAGATCTTCGGCAGGTGGATATGGTCCTTGGAATAGATCTTTGATTAGATTCTTTCCATGTTCAGCACTCAACCATTGATTTGGTCTATCGACCTGTGGATTGAGAAATTTAATAGGAAGAACGAAGTCCCCACACCAATTTTGGAGAACATGTCCTACTTCAAGATCGATTGGTTCTGCTTCTGCTGAGAACTGGAAGAATGGTCGTTCAGTCCATAGACCTGGATATGTTAGTTGTTGTTTAACTACTAACATCTTAAAACGATCTGAAAGAAATTCATTAGCCATTTGAAAGTTATGAAGATCCCTTCTTTGGAAAGGATTAGTACTCCATTCTCGGTAGCTTTCTTCATACCAACGATGTTCCCTTATCCGAAGTATTCGGACAATCCCGGAAGGGTTCTGATTTGCTTCAGACAGAACTGGTTCTGAAGTATGGCCTTCTCTTGACATAAAATCTACAAAAATGTTTTCAACTCCTGGAAGGTGAATGAAATCAAATTCATAAGTGCTTAATAATTGAGCCCACCTGAGGAGTCGTCCTGGGACAACTTTATTCTTTGATTCTTTTCTGAAGAATCCCCGTAGATTTTGAAGATCACTTTTAAGGAGAAATCTCTTGTCAGCAATAAACATTTGAAATGCTTGGAAAGTATTTACAACAGCAAGGATTTCTTTATGAGTACTATGGTAGTCAACTTCACTATTTTTTAAGCTACCGGAAATGTATCTGACAATCTCACCTTTGTCTTTGGGATCGTGAGATGTTGTTTTCTATTCTCTAAGAACTCCGGCCCATGCACCTTCACTAGCATCTGTTTCCACAATTTTGAAACCATGACCTGGTAACTTGAGAGGTGGAAGCTGAGAGCACTTTTGTTTGATTCTGGAAATCAAACTGTCATGCTTAGTTGTCCATGGTGGTGGCTTCTTTCCAAGAAGCTTATTTAACTCAATTCTATCTTCAGCAAGCTTATAATAAAATCCTGCAATATAATTTACAAGGCCTAAAAAGCGTTGTAATTCTTTGACATTGGTAACAAGAAGATTAGAAATTTTGTTCACGATGTGTGGTTGTGCCTCCATTCTCCCCCCGGAAGAAGCTTGATGCCAATGAACACAATATGGTTTTGTACAAAGAAAGACTTCGAGGGATTGACAGCAAGACCATGGTGTTGGCAAATAGAAAGGAATTGGCAGAGATGAGCAAGATGTTGGGGCATATCCTGGCTGAAGACAAGAATGTTGATGGTGTTAGGTTGTCATTGATGTCAAAAGTGTTCAGGAGATGGTTAATGAGGTATTCATCAAGATGTCTTGATAAGATAGTCAGGAGTTATGAAGAATAATGTTAGTTCATGTTTTGATAAGATCATCATCATATGCAGGGTTGACTTGATAAGTGTTAGCTCATTCATGTATCAATCGTACTCACTTTATTGGTGTTTCAAGTGTTTACAAGATCACAGGAATACATTGATGACACTATGTCTACAGTAGATGCCTTCCTTGTTGGATGATCAGTTAGATGAAATCATGTTGTTAATTGATTGATGCTTCTAATAGTTCACATGGTCTGAGTTGGTTGATGATAGCTCATGGCACAGATAATAAGTTGCAAGGCATTTGGTGTGATCTCAGTTAAGAAATAAATGTCATGATCCATCAATTGGTAGGTAGGTTTCAAAAGAAATGACATATCATTCTTGGTTCTAGAAGTGACATTCTCTGCTTAGTTCATCAGTGACATTCATCACATACTATGCAGATCTGGTTGTCTCAGGACATAGCAATGACAACAGAGATGGACAAGTTTCAAAGTTGTTTTAACACATGGATAATAGTTCATGTCATGATGCTCTGTATTGATTCAAATGCTTTCTCTAGCCTCTAAACTCTAAATCTTGGTCTAAGTCTTCAAAGCCTCATACCTTCACATATTTCCATACCTTGTTTCTCCTTGTCATTTGTATAAAGTTTTTAAACTTTGGATAATGAGTAATAACATGTTCCTAATATGCTCTAAGCCCTGATAAACCTTTCTCTGCCTATCACAAAAGAAATTACTTTTTATTCTAAATTGCTATTGACCTGTTATATAGGTCAGTCACTTAAAAGTGACTTGTTAAAGGGTCTATATCCCGTGCTATCCACCGGCCTCATTGAATACTTTTACCTTTAGCATCGGTCTTTTCTCATGTTTGAAGACTTTGTTTGAAATAAGTGGAGCGAGATTTAGTTAAGTCTTTGTATGAGTTTAGAAAGCATTAAAAATGCTTTATGCATTATAAAGGGCCCGTGGTGCATAATAAAAGGGGAATGCTTTGAAAAAGCTTTGAAAATATTTATATTGTTAGAGGAAACCCGATCCCCAAGCCTTTTATGGCTTTTAATTTTTTTTAGAAACTTTCTCTAATTTCTAAAGTGGTTGGCCCATATCTTTTTAGACTTTTTAAAAATGGAGTTTTTTAATTTTAAAAAGAAAGCTATTAATTTCTTTTTAAAGGTGATAAGTTTTTTTTAAAATTAGAAATTTTTAAGAGATGTTTCTAAGGAGATTTTTTTTGAAGGTAAATATTGATGGAGAATTGGAGATGTTTTTTTTTGCAAAAATATCTTGAAGACATTGGCTAGGATTTTTTTTGAAGAAGTTCTTTGCAGAGAAAATGAGATTTATTGAAGAGGATAATGAAAAATTTGTTTGAAGAAATTTGCAAGGGTTTTGTATTTTGGAGAATATGAAACATCATGCAAGGATTGAAATGAGAAGGTGAAAATATTTATACAGAGGAATATGAAAAATCTTTTGCAGGTGAATCAATTTGTGAAGGCTCTTCATTTTTGACATGAAAAATTAAGCAATCCAGTGATTTTTTTTAATGGGTATGAAGGATCATGCAATGAAGATGAAAGTGAATGCACAAAGGAATTTGAAGAGTTATTGTTTTATTTTTGACAGGGGCAAAATGATTGAATTTAATTGAAGTTGTTTTTGGAGATATGTTGTTGCTAAATGTTTTATGCAGGGATAATATTGAATACAGAAATTGTCCAAATTGAAATGTCAAAGAATATGAAGGATCATGTACAGAGAAGAGGAAGATCAAAAGATTTTTTTTAATGCATAGAATTGATGGGAAGATATTTAGTTTTAAATATAGAGAAGAGAATATGAAGGGTTTTTAGAAAGTGCATTGTGATGGGTTGTGAAAGATATTCAGATAGTATTTAATGACATTACAGATGCTTTGATTAGAGTGTCTTGTGGATTAACAAGATGAGATGAGTGATGTTGTGCAGATCTATGATGAACTGACAGGGATCAAATACAGATACAGAGATTGACAAGGTGATCAGAAAGACAATATGCAATTGCAATAATAATCAGGTGCATTGATTGTATGACTGGTAAGGCAGAGATGAAACATACAGAGAAAAGTAGTGTTGTTGAGCATATCTGGATGAAGAATTGATTTTTGAATGGAATGACCATTTGAACACATAAGAGAGAATAAAAGTTATGTATTGAAACAGAGAAACCCTCTGAATTTGTGTTTTTAGTTTGTTCTGTAATAGGGGTTGGTGCTCCTTGAAGCTGGTGCTTCTAAACAGTATGCCAGTGAGGCTTGTAGGTCAGTGAGACCTCAATAGTCAGTGAGACATAATATTCAGCCAGTGAGGCTTTGTAAGATGTTTTCAAAGTTAAGCCAGTGAGGCACTTCATGAGTGGTTTTTCTACCCAGAGAGGGTTTTCCACTCCAATAATTCTTATGTTGTTTCTATGTGTGTTCTTGCTTCTATGTTAAGATTTATCTCTATGTGGTACTGCTCATAATTTTCACTATCAAACTTGTACATAGTTTATTGATGACTTTCTTTTTCTGAGTCTTGTAAATCAAAAGTTATAATAAGTTGCAAAAATCTACACAACACTGATTCACCCCCCCCCTCTCAGTGTTGTCCGAACTCCTACAAATGCCATCTATATAGGGTTGGATAAATTTGGCATAAGGTCTAAAAATAACATCCATTTTTTGCTGAAAAATGGAGGGAGTGGTTTTGATACCGAATGGAAGAACAGTCCATTCATAGAGACCTTGTGGAACAGAAAATGTTGTTTTGTAAAATTCAGCACTTTTGAGGCCAATTTGCCAAAACCCTTTTGTAAGATCAAGTTTAGAGTATACATGACTACCTTGAATAGTCTGCTAGATATGATCCTTACTTGGCAGAGGATGTCTGTTATCAACAAGACAGTCATTTAACGGCTTATAATTGACAACTAGCCATTTCTCAGGTAATTCCTTACCATTCTCATCAACTTTTGGAACATACATTGCATGACATGAGAATGGGGACTCAGAAGTTTGAATGATACCTTATTTTTCAAGGTCTGCAACTTATGTTCTACAAGTTAATGCTTCAGATGAACTCATTAAAAAATAATTTGCTTTTGCCTTTGGCATGAGTTCATTACCTTGTGGATCTCATTTGAGGCATATCAGGTTCCTTTTCTGCTTCTTTAAGTCTTTTGTAAGCACTGTGGCAGCAAAGGTGGTTTTAATCGCTGTCAGAGATTCTTGACCTGCATCCATTTGTTTGGCAAGCCAAACTGCATTAACTGGTTTCTTTTTCTTTTCCTTTTCTAGCTCGGAGGAATAAGCTAGATCTTGATAGAGCCGAGGAAGCTGGTATGTATTACGAATGATAATAAAATCAGAATCAATGGTGAAAGGTTCCCATTGTTTGATTGTATTGCTTCCAATTACACCATCATATCCATCTACTTCATATTGGACAAATGTTAGTTTATCCATAAAACCATCAAATCCTATTTGAATAGGAGCTTCACAGATGGCAGAACTATTTTCTTTTTCAGAATTACCAAAAGTAATACTTGTAGTTCCTTCTATCCATGCATCTTTGGGAAAAGCATTTTACCTGGCAATGTTTAGATCGGCTCCAGTATCAATTAGAAATGCTAATGGATATGCCATTATAACTAGGAAGTGAATTGTCAGGACTATTCCTCGACATGAAGTAGTTGGCCTGGCACTCCTCTTGTAGGTTTTCATCTGTCGACTACTAGAACCTTCTTCAAAAGTAACGCTAGGTTCCTCTTGTTCCTCAACAGCTTGATGGATGAGAGGGTTGTATGGCTTTTCTTCACAATATAGTTGTTCTTCCTGAAAGGTTGCTTGAGCAGGCAACTGTATGATCCCAGCTGTATTAAACCGGTTGACAAACTTGTCAAGTTCAGGAGCTTTCTCCATTTCTTCTATGAGGGAGAAATTTTCTTCATCGTCAATTTCTGAGATTTCTGCTTGAGCTTGAGTAATAACCTTTTCAAGAAAGGCTTTTCTGTTTCTTCTCCATATTCTTCGAGCCATGCTTCCCAGAGAAGGAGCGTAACTAATAGGCCACTAATCAAGGGATCCTGAAGGCCTTCGTGCAGGGGAACCTGGAGGCCAAGGTTCTCTCTTTTGCAATGGTTTATATCCATGTTGTTCTGGGATTTCAGATTGGGATACAGATAAACCATACTGTAGAATGGGAGATCTTCGGACTGGAAGTTTGGGAGGCCTTTCTGGATTTTGAAGTAAGAAATATTTTCTTGCTTTAAGTTGTTCCATCTTGTTGGTCAACTTTTTTCCAAGTCTCTTGTCCCATATCCATTGTTTGGAGACGAGACTCTGTTTAGACAATTTCTTCAATTACCTTGTCCAATTCTGCATGGGTGTCCCTTCGCAGCATTCTGCAGAAGAAGGAGACTTCTGAATCTTCATCAGAAGATTGAATTTCTTTGGTCATCAAATTGACCTGAGCTTGCTCTGGTGCTGATGCATATTCTTCAGACTCTGATTCTGTTTCTGGATCAGTACTGGATAACATGATATCCTCTGAGTTTGATGGGTAGTCGTTGATGAATTGAAATTCATCATTTGCTACACCTGCCTCTCAAGTAGCACGGACTTTACCTTTTCCCTTTTTCTTATTTTTGTCTGGACATTTATTTGCAAAATGATCTCCTTTGCAAATATAGCAGGTAGGTTTCCTTTTCTTGGAACCCTTTTGTTTCTTATCTCTTTTTCTAAAATATCCTTTTTTACGAGGATATTTACTGTATTTTTTCTTTTTCTTCTTGTAAGGCTTTTCTGACTTATCACAGTTATAACAAGAAGATTTTCCTTTCTCTGGAAACTGATTAGAAGGCATTATCTGGTAGCATACAGAAGAGGATAGTAAAGGTTGTACCTTTTTTATTTCCTTCTTTGCTTTTCCTTCTTCACAGATCTCTTCATTTATCTGTGTAATAAATTGAACTAACTGGGGAAAGGTTAGTTCCTTCATTTCTATATTTTCTGTTACCAGATTTTCTAAAACTTTCTTGTGATAGAATTCTCCTATCACTGTGCCAAAACTTTTCAGAAAAGTTGTGAACATAAAATCATGATTTTGTTCAAGGCCAGATTGATAAAAGTTCTGATATTGAACCTCACAATATTTCTAGAAATATTTGAGATCTTTACATTTACCTTTGATGAACTTGTTGTAGGCCAACTTTTCTCTTGTGTCTGTTCTTCCAATGAACAGACGTGTCAACTGAGCACAGACTTGATCTATACCTCTGCCTATTAGGCTTTCTCTAAAAGTGTCATCTAGTCTATCCCAGACACTTCTTGCAACACCTGTCATGGCATTGAGAGCCTGCTTAATCACCTGTGATTCATCAGTAGTGGCATTAGTGGATAAATAATTAGTTATCCAGGCTCGCATGGCATCTATTCCTCTTGTATTTGCTATATCCTCAAAATTATCAAAATTGACAAGGGGAGGTGTATCAGCTTTCAAAGTTTGAATATTCTTAAATGGATCAATAGGGTTAGATCCATTGGGATTTGAACTGCTACCACGATCCATTTGGAACTTTCCTTTTGCCCGTTCCTCTGGAGTGGTATCTCTGAGATTCCCTGTGGAGGGATCATAAATCTTTTCTATTACAGGCTTCTTTACCTCAGTGACTAGTTTTGGTCCTTCATACTGAGCCTGTAGGTATCCCTTTGCACTGGAAGGGAAATTCATTATTTTTATAGTCTGTTGTTGCTTAACAGTTTGGACAACTGACTGAATCATTACAGATTCTTGTTGTAATGCAGACTCAATATCAGCAGATTCCTGTTTGACAGAATCTCCTATTAGAAGTTGTGATTGTGTAATAGAATGGACTTCATGATTGACTTCATCAAGTCTTTGTCCATTATGCTTGGCATGTATACTTACAGTATTTACTTGTGAAGCAAGCACATCACAATCTAATTTGACTTCACTTCTGACTCTCTGCAAAAGTTCTCTTTTCTATTCTAAAGACTGTTGGTGAGCGACCCACCATGTTTCCGCTTGAACTTTGAACTCATTATACTGAGTTTTGAGTTCCTGGAGGTCTTTGTTAATAGAGGCCATCCACTCATCAGTAAGATGCTTTTCCAAGAATTAAAGAGTGGAGATAAGAGAATGAAGATTCTCTTGGGTACTAAGGCAGGCCTTTTCCGCCTTGACTGCTTCGATCTTATGCCAGATCTTTCTATCCTCAGCTAGTAACATTGATTTCCTAAGACACATGTTTGTCCAGTTAAGCAATTTTCTTTGGCTGGAACCTTGAATAGCATCTTTAATAGGGAATATGTGTAGGGGCCAGAAATCAACTTGGTATATGACAGTGGTGTCATAAAGCATGAAATCATGGAAGTTAGGAATGGCACCAGGTACAAGACAAGGGCTAGCAAGAGTGGCTAGGACTTGCACATTGGTCTCTTGAATTTGGCTGAAAACATACAAAAATGGCTAGTTCTGGGAGGATTGAAAACAAAAGAGCAGTCTTCACACTTGTACATCCCATCATCAAGTTCAGAATACAACTTGTGGGAGCAAGAAGAGCTAGCAGATTTGGCTTTTGGTATTGAACTACTAGGTATAGAGCTGTTAAGCCTTGCTATTGAAGGAATTCTAAACAAATCTTCAAAACCCTTGGCGGGTTGGAATCTTGCACTCTGTGTGTGCGGTAACGAAGTCACAGATGGACTAGGTTGGTTGTAGTTGAAAACTCTCTCTGTCCGCATAGAAGGGCTGATGCGTAAAGCAGGTAGTTTCCCGGATGAGAATCTGATTACTACCTAATCATCTAATTCTTCAATTGAGATGCCTCTCAATTGTGGTTGTTTCTCTTCTTCAGGTTGTTCACCTTCATCCCAAAGATCTAATGCCCATTCTTCTGGTAACTTAATATCTTTGTGATGGACTATCTTGGGTGCAGTTAGCTGCTTGTTGTCTCTAGTAGATGTCCAGATTGTAGAAAGACCATCTAGACCTTGTGCTCTTTTGGGGTTTATCATCAAGGGTAGAACCTTGTTGTATAATCTATAGTGGACCAAAAAAACAAGGGAATGGTCTACTGAATTCTTTTTCATGAAAAGATTCATAGAAAATTTCAACCAAGGAATAAAAGAAACAAAACTAGAAAACCTCCAGTAAGACAGCCTAATGCTCAAAGATATCCATCATTCAATGGAAATTGTTTCAATTGCAATAAATTTGGTCATAGAGCTACTCAGTGCAGAAGCAGAGTGAATCAAAATGGACCATCCTTCTCTGGTCAATGCTTCAAGTGTAAGAGGTATGGTCATAGATCAAATGAATGCAGAAGTATGATAATGAATAATGCTAACAATAGAGGAATTGGCAACTCTTTCAATGGTTATTGTTTTACTTGCAATGGGTTTGGACACATGGCTAATCAATGTAGATCAAGTGGAAATCAAGTTCATAAGCAAGGAAATGTTGTGTGCTTTAATTGCAATAAATCTGGTCATATTGCAAGATTCTACAGAAGTAGGAACAATGGAAGAAGAAGTCCAGTAAACAGAAAAATGGATGAATAGAGACAAGACAAAGGAAAAAGAAAAATTGATGTGAATGAGATACAAAGCAAAATGAACAAGATCTGGGTGAAGAAAGATACAATAAACAATGATGATGGGTTTGCACCAAAATCAGGTGCTGACAATTCCTCTGAGAATTAAGTCAGGAGCTCTAGCTCAGGGGGAGCTGCATTAAACATCAAAATCCCCCCGTCAGTAAGTGCGTGCCTGAATCTGGCACAATAAAAGAGAATATTTTTGAATTGGTCCAGAACCTTTGGAAGGATTTTCAGAAGAAAAGATGTTGATATGAAATCTTGTGGAGTAATTCATGAAGAGATGTCAAAAACAAAGTAACCAGATATAGTTAGGGCAATGCATTTATTAGGTTTTGCAAAAGATAAAAGGTCACTTGGTTACTTATTTGAATCACCTTGCATTCGAAGGAAACAAGAAGAAGAGCATTCGAGCCACAAATCCAGAG
This sequence comes from Cunninghamia lanceolata, assembly GCA_027924645.1. NCBI lineage: Eukaryota > Viridiplantae > Streptophyta > Pinopsida > Cupressales > Cupressaceae > Cunninghamia > Cunninghamia lanceolata. The sequence continues at coordinate 1,826,375 of BSBN01000704.1, read as the reverse complement.
ACTGAGGCAACGAGCGAATTCAACTGGCAACTGATCAACCCTAACTTCGCGAAAGAAAAAGGTACCTCTCTGTAAAGCTTTGAATCTGAAATCTGTTGAGATGGCTACTCCTCATGTTGTTGACATTACTGAAAGGCCTCGACCCAAATTTAAGAAGCATCCTCACAAATCAATTGAAGTCGACCCGTTAGGTGCTTTTTCAAGTGTTCCGTATGGTGTGCTACATGTAGAAGACATTAGGGTTTATATTCATGCAAATATAGATGAGTTTGGAGATTCAAGGTATGTAGACTTGTTTGAGAAATAACTCAGGGATGAAAATCATGAACTTAAACCCGAGTATAAGGCACTATAGGATAAACACTTTATTCAGATTATGGGGTTTCCAACATTTGATGAGGATGAATGGGTCTGATACGTTTTGAGTCGGATGCATGATGAATTCATTTGGTTGTTAAAATCATTCAAGACTACCAAGGATACTATCAAAATTGTAACTGGCTTAAACTCAACCAGAGGATTACCCATGCTGAAAGCCATGAAAAATCAGACAGTGACTGATGCTACCGGTGCTAAGTTTGACAGAAGGGCAATGACCATTAATGATATTATAGAACCAGATGTCAAATTCGCCTCCATGGTGATTGGGTACAAGATCTACCACTCGAGCAGAGAAAATTCTATGTCTGGAACAACCATTTATGCTACATACAAGATACTAAAAGAAAACACTGATTATGACTTGTGTGAATTACTATAGAATCAATTGATTAAAAATTTAAACAAAATCAAGAAAGATAAGAAAAACACTTTCAAGTATGGTACATTGGTTCTATGTTTGTTCTTTTACTTTATGAATGAGGTACCTAGGGTAAAAGGTGTGCACTGGACTAAGGATGAGCCAGTTGCCATTCAGATTAGAGATCATCTTCGCAGCATTGGTGATTTCAAAGCTTAGAAAACTGCAATATGGGGTTACTTCAAGAACTTTTAGAGTATGATGCACTGAAGGGAAATAATCCCTAAATCAATTGTTGAGAAGTACAAAAATGATATATGCTTCATGGTTGATATTGATCAATGTCTAATGGAAGCAGTGGAACCCAGAACTGCTTGGATCATGCCAGTGGAGTATGAAGTAGATGAAAAAATCTTGAATGTGTATGCTCAATACCTTCTAAACAAGCCTAAAGACACAATGGTTGAAAGATTTGGAACTTATGAGGAGTTGAATTTAAAACTGCATACTGAATTCAGAGAACCTGAAACCAATAGGAAAGTAAGAAAAGAAGTTGAGCAGTTAGCTGAAAATCTGGGCCTAACCAAGGAGGCTGTGAGGAAACACAGAGAAAGAACTAAAAAGGTTGAGAAAGAGAAACAAGATAAGAAACAAATAGATGCTCTGGTGGAAGTCTCTTCCACTTCAAGAACTACTAGGAGCTCTGCTTCTGCCCCTGTTCCTTCCAAGACTACAAAACCAGAAGCAAAATCATCTAGAAAATTGGAGAAAAGGAAGAAAACAAAAGCAACCCGGACCTATGAAAGCATAAGAGAAGAAGAAGAAGATACAAATTCTGACATTGAAATCAAGGAAATAAAGGCCATCGGAACAAAAGCTACAAAAGTAACCAAAGAAAAGTCCTCTGGAAGCAAAAGGACTAGTAAAAGGCAAAAGACAGAAGCGTATGAGGAATATGTTGAGAAGCCCACACTTTCCTTGGAGGATGTGATAAAGTCAGTCACGGTAGATGGTAATCTAAAACCCATGATTGAATTCTATGATGAATACAATGATGTGGATAAAAGGGTGTTGGAGGAAGCAATTGTCAGATATCTCAACATCTACAACAAGGCACTGATTGAGATAACTTCTAAGTTTCCACAAAGTCTAGCAAATATTTTGGAATTGAGAAAAGAAAATGCCAAGAGCAAGGACATAGAAATTAGGGAACATGAGCTAATAAATTTGTGTCCTCAGATTTCACCTGATCAAATAGATATGATATTCAAGGAAGTCAAAGATGACTTTAGAAGCAAAAGGAGAATGAACAAAGTCATGCTTGGAGAAACAAGTGAAATCGTTAAAGAAACTCAAGAAATTCTTTTGAAAGCATTGGAAAGCACAATTTTCCCATAGTCACAGAAGAAATTCTGGATGGTGAAGAAGAGAACATCATTGAGTGGCAATTTGAGTTGGGTGAAGCCTCTATTCTGGAAGTGGAACAAGTAAATCAGGATGATACAAAAATGATGGATAAAGTAGTTGATGCAGGAGATACTCCTAATTCACCTGACCCATCAGGAAAAGAAGATAATAGTACTACTTCACAGAGCACTCCGGATTAGGTAGCAAGTGGTGAATAAACAGAAAAAAGTCCCTTTGCAGAGAACACAGAGAAAAGTAAAGCAGAGAAAGAGGAAGAAAAAGGAAAGAAAGATAAAGTAGAAGAAGATGGTACAAATGTTGAAGCACCTAAAACAGATACTGAGAATCTAATGAACCAAAGGATGGTTCAAAAATTGTTCCAAGAGACACTACAGATGCAATGAAAAATCTTCTTGAAAAAGAAATGATTGAGATTGATGAGCCTAGACTACTCCAAGGTCTAGCCAACCTAGATGCTCTCTCTCCAATTCAATTGATGAAAATTGCATCATTCACCTAAGTAAAGACTAGAGAAAAGATGTTAAAGTTCCACATGGAGGACAATGAGCTACTAGGGCTTGCAACTGGGATTTTGGAAAAATTAATGCCTTCCTACTAGAAGAGTCCATCTAATTCCCCCTCTGGACATCTGAAAAATCTTGTAAGTTCTATAAATACTCATTTTGAGTCCTTTGAGAAGTCTACAGAGACAAAAGTTAGAAATGAGTTTTTGGATAAAAGATTTAGTGAAATTAAGAGTCTAATAAGGTATGATAGGACTATACTTGCTATCAGTATAAAGAGTGTTCAAAATGCTCTAATTGATGGAAGTGATGTATATAAATTTTTTCTATCCTGGCCCAAAGTAAATGAGGATATTGAGAAGAAGATAAAGGAACAAGAACTGAAATTGTCAAATTTGTCCAATAATTTTGATCCTCTAACCATTTCACCCATAAGTCAGGAATGTCAAGTAATTAGCTTGCTTATGAGATAAAGAGACTTGTTAAAGAGAAAAGCAACATTATGAAGAGAATGTGTGAGCTCCGGGGATTGTTTTCCCCTAAGTTAGAGACAATGTATAATGCCCTATCTGAAGCTCAGACTGCAGTTTAGACTAGTGATCCATCAGATCTGTCAAAGGCAGAAGCATATTCATTTTTGCTAAGTGGGCACATCTCTATTTTGGATTGAATGAAGAGTACTTGGGCCTCTAAACTTGTGCAAATAAAAACCAACTTTGCAGACATTCTCAAGTTCATGTAAATAGAACTTAATGATTAGTTGTACATATGTGGTCCTATATACAAATTTTTGAATATTTTGGCTTACGGACCCCACCCTTTGCCATTGATGTCAAAGGGGGAGTGAAGATCAGTGAAAAATGAGGAATCCAACTAAGGGGGAGTACCGGAAAGTAGTGTGAACAATAGTATGGAGCACAAGCTAAGGGGGAGCGATTCCAACACTTAGTCATTTTTCACTAAGTGTTGCCATCAATGCCAAAGGGGGAGATTCTTGGCAAGAGACACTGCTAGGCATGATAGGTGTTGTCATTGATGGCAACTAAGATCATCCCAATCATCTGCATACAACAATTTGTTCACACCAGAAGTCAAAGTCAGAATTTGTCTAAGTTCGGGTAGTCAGGAACATAGCAAGTAACAGGGTCCGGTATCTTGGTCTGGATCTATCTGGTGGAAAGGCATGGTTTACTATGGATCTAAGGTAGTTGTAAGCATTGTTAAGACACTCTAAATCTAGAGTTTTGTCCTCCAGAGATGAAGGACTCAAAAGATATTAGCTTCTGAGTATCAGGTTTTAGTTTGACAAAACAGACAGAAGAAGAACATGCCGACCTTGTAAATGATCTTAACTCTGGATGTATAGAAGTTGTTAATTGGGCAATGTGTGATGATCAGTGATGGTAGCCAACATGATTGATGATTTGTGAGTGCAAGTTTTGGTCCACATCTCATAGTATGTATGGATCTAGCCGACAGAGCAGAGTACTCAACAATGTTCTAAATGTTCTTGAAGCTGATTGGTAAAATGATCGTAGATCATGTTGTAGATATATATATAGCAGATGGAATTGGATGATTAGGAGAGAGTTGTGCGAACAAGGTGTAATTGTGAGAAGAGAAAAAAATCTAACAAGCGAATGAAGGCAGAGCAGTAAGAAGAGCAAGTAAAGATGAAATGTGTAAGATTAGTTTTTGTACTTAACTGGAATTGAAACTCTTGCATGAGTAGATGCTATTTATCAGTTCAAAATCTTTGTTATTCTTGTGTAATCTTTCTGTAGGCAATGAGCTCTAGGCAGTGAGCCCGAATGCATGTGCATTCTCATTTGTAAAAATACTTTTAACAAGGTATTAATTTTTGTGGGTTAACCTCCACTGTGGTTTTTCCCTTAACCGGGTTCCCACGTTAAAATCTTGGTGTCAAGTGTGTTATTTATGTTTCTACTCATGTGTTATTGATTAATGCTAAGTTTATATCATTAATTTGATTATAAGTTGTAAAGGAAGATCAATGGTAGAAAAGATTAAAATATGTGACAATTGATTCACCCCCCCTCTCAGTTGTCCGGAACTAAACCAAGAAATCTCATCTCCCAATCAATCTTTGTCATATTCCAATCACTCATGTTAACTTCATTGTTTCTCCTATGATCTCCTTTGCAACCAGTGTTCACTCTCAATTCGAGTCAAATTACTCTCCAATCTATTTATGTTAATTCCCCCAATCATCACCACCTTTGGTGTTGATTTCTATAAATACCCCTTAACTCTTCATTATTTCTCAATTTTGGGAATGCTCTTCTCATCTTCACAAGCTTTTTCAAGCTTCTTCACAAGCCTTTGAGCCTCTATTATGGAGTAAAAAGTGGACACATGCCTTTTTACCTCCTAGTTTAGCTCCTAGGTCCTTATCTCACTATGCATTATAATTGAGCATCTCGAAGAAAATAGCCTAACACCCATATGAATTTGGAACCTTAGGCCCTTCATTTAACTTATCCGAGACTCAAATTGGACCCCTAGACTTGGGTTCCAACTGCCCAAGTCCTCCCTAATTGGTAATGTTATGTCAGTCTAGGACCTTTAAAAATGTTCCTCTTTGTTGGCTTTTGTGATTTAATTTGATGAATGTTAACGGGAAAGCATATATAAGTGAGTTTTTTATTTTATTTTGAACCTAGATGGATATTGCGAACTTATGATATTGTAGCAAAGAGCATTCAAGGCATTCATTGTGTTATTATTGCAGATTTGTGTTTGCATTGTGTGTGTTTGTTGTAGATTTGGAATCATCATCCATCTCCTTATGAGTTGAAGAATCTTCATCCTCATAAGGACTCCACCTCCAAGGTGACATCATTGCTATTTGAATCATTTCATCATTTGGATTATCTTTAGCCTCTGCCCTGCAAGGGCACGCCCTCTCTAACAATAGTGTTGGGAAAGCTTGAATGCTAACCCAAGATTTGACTGAGGCAAATCCCTAAAAACCCAACCCCCAAACCCCTCTCTTGTCATCTTGTGTGTAGGTTACAAGTACAAGTTTCAGTAAAAGTGGAGCTACAAGAAGGCAATGTAGGAATCAAGGTTTTAGGATATGAAAATAGTTCTGAAATATTCCTTCGATAGGACTTGGGCGGTTGGCACCCTAGTCTTCTAAGATTTCAAACTTTAGATCTAGCTTCTGAGCATTAGTTACAACATCTTCTCAGTTTTGACCTCCGATAGATTCTCATTTCTAGACTTGGGCGGTTACCAAATTCGTCCTTCGACATTCCAGCTTCCGTGAGACAGGTTCTAACATCTTCCTTATCATCTCTGTACTTTCAGATTATAGATTTCTATTGTCATTCTTCTTTTACAAGCTTATTATCTTATAACTATGGTTTTACTCATACTTAACCTAGGGTTTGTTAAGAAGCTTGGTTAAAACACATTTTTCCATAGCACTCTTGAGCACAAGATCTGTAGCTAAGTCCACCTTCTCCTTGGTTGTGATTTAGGTCAATCTTGTCCTTAAATGTTATTGTGGAATAGGGTTTAATCTAGTGTGAATGCTAGTTTACATCATTCATCTTTTCCATACATAACAACCTTTTAGTTTCTTTCTTTAGTTTTAGTTTTTGTGAAGCTTTAAAGATTTCCTTAGGAGGAAAATTCAGTATTGCATCTTTGCTCTTGCTTTACTCTGCATATAGTTGTCTCCATAACATTTTCATGCTTGTGCAAGACCCCATGTGCCTTTTGATTTTGTTATAGATTCAATAGCTCAAGCCTTAGTGGTTCATTAGCATTCTTATGCTCAATTTTTTCATCATAAACTTCAAAGATTCATTTGATTTCATTTGCTCCCATCTTCATTCCTATTTCCAAGAGGAGGGCCCCACTACTACAAGGGAAGAGAGGTTTGCCACAAGGAATTTTGAGGGCTCAAGCCAAGCACTAACATTTTCTTCATACCTCGGTTCTTTATGCTTTAAAGTAGTAATTAGATCACATCTTGCTCTTGGAAAATTAAATCATTGCTTTGATTTTTCTTGATAGGTTGTCTATTTTCTTTCTTAGAGTAGTATTGCATTTGATTTGATTAGATTATCTTTGCTTTCATTCACTAGATTAGATTCGCTTTCATTATCCATAGATTAGTTGTACTTGCAATTTCATTTATTAGATTAATATTCAAAAAAATTGATCTACAAAAACACCAAAAACATAGATTAGCTTGCATTTGGAAAACTCATATAGATTGCATCCATCTTTCAACTCCTAGATAATTACATAACATTTCAAATTAAGAAAAAGGACCCAGAATTGTTGTGCATTTCATATAGCTTGCATTCATAAAAACTCAAAAATAAAATAGTAGAAAAATAGAAAACAAGTGATCAAACTTTTAATTTCATCACGGCGTCAATGAATTGAACATAGTCAAAATCATACATTTGAACAAGGAGAAACCCTCAATTCCATCACAAGGTCAAAATCAACTCAATTTAACACACTCAACAATAATATCATGAAACACAACACTTCCCCCCTCTTGCCAAGCATCCAATATGCCCAAGCATTAGGGAAGATTGGAAACAATCCATCCTAGACGAGATTGGGGAGAACTTCCCCCATCCAATTCATCAACAAAACATAGAGCAAACAAGAGAAAAACAAGAACATCAACAACGCATTATAGACCAACAATACTTAATATAACAAATCATTTGAGATCAAGAAAAGAGACTACAGTGTCTCTGAATCATCAATGAACAGAACAACCTTTGTGCTAGGCTTAGGAGACTCAAGACTACTAACCCTTCAGGTCATACTATTATCACTACAATAATAGAAATTAAACATATTCATAGGAACAATCATCAAAACACACATCAAGCACACAACTCAACCGCCATCCACGACATTCTACTCCCTCAAGAACGAGAGTAGAACAAGCCCCTGATCCTACCTCCACTTGACTGGCTCTTGCCACGTGAGTCAGAGTGACTAAGAGGTTGCCCTTAGAAGGGAAGATGGTTCATGTGCTGCATTGGAGTGTGACTCACTCATAAATTGTTTGGGTCACATTCTAAATAACACGAGACCAACAAGACTTGATCGACGAATCATTTGAGATCAAGAAAGGAGACTAGAGTGTCTTTGAATCATCAATGAATAGAACAACCTTTGTGCTAGGCTCAGGAGACTCAGGACTAGTGAACCTTTGGGTCATACTATTATCACTACAAAAATTACAATCGAACGTCTCCATAGAAACAAGCGTCAACACACACATCTGGCACACAACCCAACCACCATCCGCAATATTTTGTTCCTTCAAGAATAGGAGCAGAACAACCCATGGTCTTACCTCTGCTTGACGGGCTCTTGCCACATGAGCAAGAGTGACTAGGAGGTCACCCTTAGTAAGGAAGACGATTCATGTGTCGCATTGGAGTGTGACTCATGCAAATTGTCTGGGTCATATTCTAAACAACACATGTACAACAATAGTTTTTGATTATTTGGTTTGATTATGCTACATAACTTGCAACCTCAGATGAATTTAGCCACATCCACCTACATATAGGGCCAATCAACATACTATTGAAGGTTCACTGTCGTCTTGAGGTATGCACCTCTCGTATTAATAGAAACAATCTCTCCTTAGCTGCACACAATTTATCTACTTTGAAGAGGATCCCATCTTTAAGAATGTACTCTAAGTTTGGCTCAAAATCAACCACTCTACCTGTAATGTCCCCTTCTTGCAAGTCCCAATTTCACAATTTTGCACACAATTTCAACTCGCAAAAAGAGAACATTAGTACACTAATCTTTCTTTGATTTCCAACTGATTGTAATATATATAAGACATGTCCAAACTACATAATGACATTGCCCTTATAATCTTATAAACTTATGATCAATATAAAATATACAATTCACATTTTTTCATCAATAATCATATGATCACTATCAATATACATTTCTCATTTTCCTCATTATTCTTATGTTCACTATCAATATATATATTTCTCATTTTCTATCATTTTCCATCATATCAAATCCATGCATTAATCATTAATTTCATATGAGAGGAGTGATATGATGTCTTTTGCCATTTACCATTATGGGTCCACTATTTTTATCCTTTGACTCGAGGAGTACCTTTTGTACCCGCTGAGTCAAGGCCACTATGATAATTCTTGGTACGAGGGATGCCTTTTGCACCAGCTATAGCCAAAGCCACTAGATAATAATCCTTTGCACGAGGGGTACCTTTTGTACCAACTGTGACAAAGGCCACTATATAATAATCTTTTGCACAAGGGATACCTTTTGTACCAACTGTGACAAAGGCCACTATCCACTTGCCTCGAGGGGTACCTTTTGTACCAGCTAAGACAAGGGCCACTAATTACCCATGGTTGGCTAAATGGACATCTCATACTCACCCTCTCCTATGAAGTTAATGTATTAATTTCATTGCTCAATAGGCTTCACAACTGTTATGTCTTATTTCATGTAATATCTAGCTTTTTCATTATGAGAAATTCACTCATCTATGTTCATCATATCATTGAATTAGACGTTAAACAATATAATGCAGCAAAGAGATATTGAATGTAAATTACATACCTTGTTATAGTCAATATGACTCTATGACTGAATAGATGTGGTTAGGCCTACAAAAATAATGATAATATATGTATATATGCTATGACAATGATCATCAATTATTCGATTTTTGATTATGAAAAGGTGGCCGAATATATGGTAGGGGCGCTTTCACTATAATGTTATGGATGCATTTTGCTAGAACTTATACTTGTTATCTGTTGTAATAATGAGTAAATAATGATATCTGTTGATGGAAGGATCGCAGCTCTCTCTTGGTGGTCAATCTCTTATGATTCGATGCTTGTGTTATTGATGTGTTTTTTAATTGCAAACTTGAATGCCCTCCTACCATCCATTCGACCCCTTTTTATATGATGGATTTCTCTTGAGATGGCGTGTTATTTCATGAGGGTCACCTCTTTTTGTTAATTGACCATTAGTTATCTTAACATAATATGGATCGATTCTTATTTCTTTCCAATCATTTATCATTAACCATTCGTTGGTTATTTAAGATGCTCTATGATGTGATTTATTGCCAACTTCACTATCGGCTTTACTTATGAATATAGATTATCTCTTACCACCATGTTATGGCTCCAATTTCACTCTTGTCCTCATTTGAGATGTTCTTTAATCTTGAAAGCAATGGATTGACACGCTGCCACCTTTAGTTATTGTTAGTTAAACTCTTAACATATTCAATATCACTTTATTTATATTTGTTGTTTGTCCTTTATTCCAGATAAGTGCTATTCATATTCGTTGTTTATCTTAAGCGTTATCTCTCAGATCGCATTTCCTTGTCCGCTTACATTGCAAAGACTATCAAGTATTAGTTATCATTAATTACCTCTTTGGATCTGAGCTAATGACTTACTCCAAATCGATGATTTGGTAGTTAGCATTATCATATATGTACTGATATATATATCGGCCATGTATATTATCTTGTAATCTCTTTGTGTTTGAAACATGATCGGTTATGAGCTGATCATTCTAAGCATTTTTCCTTGCTCGGTTCTTCCTAACATTGTCTTTTTTTTGTTCTTTACTCTATCATTCCAATCTTTAATTGGAATCAAGGTGATCAATTTGGAGGGGACATGACAACCTCCCCTCTTGAGATTGTTTTTCCTCAAGCAATCACCAATGTTTACAACATATATTCTGATCATAATCAATTAATAATAATAATAAGTGTTTATCATTCACAGGATGGCAGGATGACTGCTCTGATACCACTGTAATGTCCCCTTCTCGCAAGTCCCAATTTCACAATCTTGCACACGATTTCAACTCGCAAAAAGAGAACATTAGCACACTAATCTTTCTTTGATTTCCAACTGATTGTAATATATATAAGACATCCAAACTACATAATGACATTGCCCTTATAATCTTATAAACTTATGATCAATATCAAATATACAATTCACATTTTTTCATCAATAATCATATGATCACTATCAATATACATTTCTCATTTCCCTCATTATTCTTATGTTCACTATCAATATATATATTTCTCATTTTCTATCATTATCCATCATATCAGATCCATGCATTAATTATTAATTTCATATGAGAGGAGTGATATGATGTCTTTTTCCATTTACCATTATGGGTCCACTATTTTTATCCTTTGACTCGAGGAGTAACTTTTGTACCCACTGAGTCAAGGCCACTATGATAATCCTTGGTACGAGGGATGCCTTTTGCACCAGCTGTAGCCAAGGCCACTAGATAATAATCCTTTGCGCGAGGGGTACCTTTTGTACCAACTGTGACAAAGGCCACTATATAATAATCCTTTGCACAAGGGGTACCTTTTGTACCAACTGTGACAAAGGCCACTATCCACTTGCCTCAAGGGGTACCTTTTGTACCAGCTGAGACAAGGGCCCCTAATTACATGGTTGGCTAAATGGACATCTCATACTCACCCTCTCCTATGAAGTTAATGTATTAATTTCATTGCTCAATATGCTTCACAATTGTTATGTCTTATTTCATGTAATATCTAGGATTTTCATTATGAGAAATTCACTCATCTATGTTCATCATATCATTGAATTAGACGTTAAACAATATAATGCAGCAAAGAGATATTGAATGTAAATTACATACCTTGTTATGGTCGATATGACTCTATGACTGAATAGATGTGGTTCGGCCTGCAGAAATAATGATAATATATGTATATATGCTATGACAATGATCAGCAATTATTCAATTTCTGATTATGAAAAGGTGGCCAAATATATGGCAGGGGTGCTTTCACTATAATGTTACGGATGTATTTTGCTGGAACTTATACTTGTTATCTACTGTAATAATGAGTAAATAATGATATCCGCTGATGGAAGGATTGCGGCTCTCTCTTGGTGATCATTCTCTTATGATTCGATGCTTGTGTTATTGATGTGTTTTTGAATTGCAAACTTGAATGCCCTCCTACCATCCATTCAACCCCTTTTTATATGATGGATTTCTCTTGAGATGATGTGTTGTTGCATGATGGTCGCCTCTTTTGGTTAATCGACCATTAGTTATCTTAACATAATATGGATTGATTCTTATTTCTTGCCTATCATTTATCATTAACCATTCGTTGGTTATTTAAGATGCTCTATGATGTGATTTATTGCCAACTTCACTATCGGCTTTGCTTATGAAGATAGATTATCTCTTACCACCATGTTATGGCTCTGATTTCACTCTTGTCCTCATTTGAGATGTTCTTTAATATTGAAAGCAACATATTATGACACGCTGCCACCTTTAGTTATTGTTAGTTAAACTCTTAACATATTCGATATCACTTTATTTATATTTGTTGTTTGTCCTTTATTCCAGATAAGTGCTATTCATATTCATTGTTTATCTTAAGCGCTATCTCCTGGATCGCATTTCCTTGTCTGCTTACATTGCAAAGACTATCAAGTATTAGTTATCATTAATTGCCTATTTGGATTTGAGCTGATGACTTGCTCCAAATCGATGCTTTGGTAGTTAGCATTATCATATATGTATTGATATATATATTGGCCATGTATATTATCTTGTAATCTCTTTGTGTTTGAAACATGATCGGTTATGAGCTGGTCATTCTAAGCATTTTTCCTTGCTTGGTTATTCCTAACATTGTTTTTTTTTGTTCTTTACTCTATCATTCCAATCTTTAATTAGAATGAAAGTGATTGATTTGGAGGGGACATGACACTACCCCTCTTAGTTTTCTCATATATCTCACTTAAATCTTCATATTTAGCATAATCTTCAACATAAACCTCATTTTCAAATGGCTTCAACAAAGAAAGAGTTACTTACCATTGAGAGAAGAGGTGGTCTTGAAAGCATATTGGCCACCTTATTAGACACACCCACTTATACTTTATCACCAAATGAAACTATTGCAAGAATCCCATCCACTTATAATGACAAGATTTTTGGAAATCATTTGTGCTTGTAAATATTGTAATGGTTGATGATCCATGTGCACCACCATTTCCTTGCCCATGAGATAGTGCTTCCACTTTTTCACTACAGAGACCTAAGCATACTACTACTTATCATATGCACCATCATTTAGAACAACCCCTTTGAACAATTTGGAATGGTACCTGTAGAAACCTAAAATTAACCTCATCACAATAATTAATTGTTTTTAATAATTAATTGATTTCATCCATAATTCACTCCACTAATTATATAAATTAACTTATCCACTTGCACCTAATTATTAATTTAAATAAATTAAATCCACTTTCCCACTCTATTATAAATCCATTTCTATTTAATTATTAAATTTAAAAATTAAACTAAATCCACTTTCCCACTTAATTATTAAATTAAATAAAATAGGTCCACTTCCATCCACTTAAAATAAATAAATAAAATTCAAATAAAGTTTTCCCTCCACAATCACTTAAATTAATTTAAATGAAAAGGCTACTTGCACATGATCCAATGCCCCAAGTCATCTCATTTAATCTCAACCATTCATCCATCATTTAATCCTAGCCATCCACATCCTCATGCACGCACCTATAAATCAAACCCTCAATCATTCATCTCTCCATCAAGGGGAGGCATCAAGATCACAAACACACAATCCTACATCTATCATAGTGAATGTTTTCACATCCTCAAGAGACAAGTTTACTACATCAAGCAACAAAGTACATCAAGCATACATATTAAGCATGCATATGCAAGTACATGCTATCAAGATCTTGAAGAATCCAAAAGCAACTACATCAGTCACATCCATGAGAAAATCCACTCAACAAAGGAGATCTCTTTCTTGATAAGTGAACATAAGAATTTGATTTAATCTTCATTATGCTCAATTGAAAGGTATGTTTCTTGATTTAGAATAAGGATTTAATATAGCTTTAATCTCTTACATTTGAGTTCTAGAACTAGCATGTGTACAATAACAAACAAGTCTTCCTCCTTCCAATAAAACATCTCCCATAACATACTTGCTAGCATCAATTTCAACCTCAAAAGATTGTTGGAGATTGGGTGCATGACTTATTTTGGATTTAAGTTCATCAAATGCACACAATTGTTTTGAACCCCAATGAAAAAAATGTAACCCCTATGATGGCATGCGAAGGAGTAGTGACATGAGAGAAAGACTTCACAAACTTACAAAGGTATTGGATTGGCCCAACAAAGTTCCTAGTCTCTGAAATAGATGTGGGCTTTGGCCAATTCATTATGGCCTTAATTTTTGAGGGATCAATCTTTATCTCACCGTTACCCACCATGTGTCCAAGGTAGACAAGTGATGTCTTTGCAAATTCACACTTCTTTCAATTCAAAAATAGTTTGTTCTCCTTCAACACTTGAAAAGACTTTCTTGAGATGGCAAATATGTTCTTCATATGTCCTAAAATTAACATGTCATCCAAATACACAATAAACACAAGAATCTATAATTAGTCTTAATACCTCATCATTAACCATGTGAAAGTTAAACGAGTGTTGCACAAACCAAATGGTAAAACAAGCCACTTATGAAGACCTTGCTTGGTCTTAAAAGTTGTTTCCACATGTCTTCTTTCTTGATACAAACTTGGTGATACCTTGATTTCAAGTCAACTTGGTAAAATACTTGGCATGTTGTAGCTAATCAAATAAATCATCAATACAGGGCAGTTGACACCTATTTTTTATGGTAATTTTGTTCAATGCCCTGTAGTCGCAACACATTTGCCAAGTCTCGTCTTTCTTTGGTAGTACAACAATCGAAGAACCACAAGCTGATGCACTAGGCATTATCACACCATATTCAATCAATGCCTTCAATTGTATCTTGACCTCATTGCCTTAACAACACTCTATTGGTGGAGCATTATGTTTGGTAAAGCGTAATTGACCAACAACTGAATTTCATGCTTTATAGCTTGCCAAAAGGGGTAGCACTTTAGGCTCAAAAAAATAACTCAAAAAATTGATCAACCAACTTACCTATTTCTCAATGTTCTTGCTAAGTATGTAGCCCATGCAATGTCTTTATCTCAGCCCCTTCATGCTCTCATTTTTCACGTAGCAACAAGAAAGAAAATTTCCCACTTCCATTAATAAGCCTCTTGGCTTGAGAAGCACTAATGTAACGTCCCCTTTCCGTCGGTAATTAACTTAATAACAGTTAGCCTTGTTTCTGTGAATTTCCTAAAGGCTAACTAGTTAATTTTAAGGGAAATGACTTTTAAAATAATTAAAACTAAGTTGTCCTTGGTTTTAACTTTATATTTTAAAGTTGACAACTTCAATTATTTTAAAAGTGTTCTTTTCTAGCTTGGTAAGTGTTTGGTGAAAAAGATTATATTATTTTGTAAAGTGAGTGCCCCACTTTAGTGGGAAATAAATACCCATGAAGCCATAATGCAATGATATATTTTATTTATTCTTGGCATGCATAGGAAATTATAAAATGGAGTTTTGAACGCTCATGAGAGTTTATGTATTTTCTTATTAAAATTTATGTGGAGAGCTTCCTAACTTGGTCCTGTGAGGTTGAATCCCTCATTTTCCTTTTGGTTTCGGTTGTGGAATACCAACCCTAGCTACAATATCTGGTGA
Organism: Cunninghamia lanceolata; assembly: GCA_027924645.1. Lineage (NCBI taxonomy): Eukaryota > Viridiplantae > Streptophyta > Pinopsida > Cupressales > Cupressaceae > Cunninghamia > Cunninghamia lanceolata. The sequence goes on along the minus strand of BSBN01000704.1, from coordinate 1,810,991 downwards.
TTTTAACTTAGAAATCACAAGGAGCTTCAATGGAGTCCATTTGCAGCGATGTTGGATTGAATCATTTTGATGTGTTTTGAAGTGTTTTGAAATGTTTTGGTTTGCATTATAATTTTGGTGTGATTCAATGTTGTTTGTGGAAGTGTTTGAAGGATTTTATCACAGCAGGCTCGTACCATTCCCCTGAGGGCTATCATACCAATTTGTTTGCAGAGTGTTTATCCCTAATTAGAGTAGATGGAAATTGCAATGATAATTTCCCAGGGACCTAGACGCCTATGTTAAGAGTAATTTTGGAGACTTCGTAGGAAGGAAGGGCAGTTACCAGCAGGTCGTACATCTAAGTATTGGTCATACAGATGCAAGTAAGGGACGTGAGGGTAGAAGAGGTAAAGAGCTGCTCTTTAGGAGTCTAATCTACTATGAAAGGGTGCTCCTAGGAGTTAGGAGAGAATCTGCAATGTTTAAGGGGTGGAGAACTCATTGCCTAGGGTTGGGTGAATGTTTATGTGGTGTTGGCTATGTATTTTTAGACTTGTAACAATGGGTTTAGGTTGTAACAATAGAGTATTAGTGATTTTATCTTCGTATCAGACCATCACCAATAGTAAGGCAGCCTCTACAGTGTTCCCAACCTCAACCATCAACTACATAGCATTGGTACATGATTTCCCTCATGCAATTTGTTGTTTTCTGAGCATATATTGATCTGATTTAGTTGTAACAACATCCTACATTTTATATCAGAATTATATGATTAGCAAGAATGATGGTTAGAAGTGATAATGATTTGTGTTTGTAACCCCTGGAAGGTCATACCACCAATGGGATTGCTTATTTCTTGATCATTTCTTACCCCACTAAGTGGTTTAATTGTTAATGGCTTCCCATGGAATAACTAGATGTGCCTAACTTTACTTTCAGTTTTCCCCCATTGAATAAGTGGTGATTCCCATGATTAAGTGGATGCTCACTGCATAAGTGGATGCCCACTGAATAAGTGGAAGTTGTTATTATTGCATGTTGGTTTGAAATACTAACTCAGAAGTACTTGTATGCTCTCACCTTACCCGCATAGGGAACTGGGTGATCAGAAGAGTGTGGAAGAACTTAACCATTGCATCTACCTCTTTGTGTGGAACTTTGAAAAAAAAACTAGGGTGACCGTTACAGTGGTATCAGAGCTGATTTCTTGCTAGTCTGTGTGATTTGCTAACCCTGCATGCAACAAACAAGTGATAGAGAAAAGAGATATCAATAAAGAGAGGAGAGAAAATTGAAATCAACATTGGGATCAGAGGGTTCTATGAAAGAAACCCTAAACATGGCAGAAAGGGGCAAGGATGCTTGTCCACTGCATAGTCGAAGTGACAGAATTGGAAGGCAATTTGACATGATGTTTGACATGATGACACAACTTATGAACAAGATGGATCAAAACTTGAACAACATGCAGAGATCAAATATTGATGCTAGTTGCTCCCAAAGTAATAACTCTCGTAGTAACAATGAAGGAGTGGCTAGAACATTGGTGGGGTCAGTTGCTAGGCCCCATCAACTAGTTTTCACTAGAAGGGAGGAGACACCTCCTATACAAAATGTGCAAGTTGCATTCACTAACAAAGTTATGACTTGCTATGATGAGTATAGCACGCTTCCGGACCAAGTCCGCAAAATCTTGACCTTCGATCAATTCATGAACTAAAAAAAAAGAAACGGAGGAAGACAAGACACCAGAGGCTATGGAGCCCAAAGGGATTATCAGCAGTCCTTGAACAAAGTTTCCCTAGCCCACTTCAATGGAAGTGGAAAGAGCACAATGAGGGCCTAGGTTCAAAAGCTTGATAACTACCTTGCATTAAAACATATGCCAGAAGAGGAAGCTCTAACCTTCGCTACCTTGCACTTAGATGGAGCAACCCACGAGTGGTGGTATCACAGATTGGTGACACAAGGTCACAATCTTATCACCACCTACGATAAGTTCACCAATAGACTCATCGAGCAATTTGACAAACAAGATCTAGAACAAAGCTTCAAAGATCTAGCTTAGTTGAAGCAAACCAATACCATCGATGCCTACATCATTGAGTTTCAAAGACTTAGTGTTATGGTTCTGGATGTTTCAGAAAGGAGACTCATCTTCTTGTTTGTAGAGGGTCTTTCTGAGCCAATGAGAGGTTGGGTCAAGTCTCTTGGCTCACAAAAATTACAAGAAGCCATCAAGAGAGCTCAAAACATGGAGTTTTCAACTCTAAGGACCAAGATTGCAGCAAAACCATTTCCCTTTAATAAAGATAAAAGACCATTCTCAAAATTTCCAAATCAATAGAAGCAACCTATGCAGAAAATGAGTGAAGACATTAGAAATGAGCTCAAAAGAAAGAAGTTGTGCTTCACGTGCAAAGAGCCTTGGCCTCCCGGTCATAAATGCTTTGAGAAGGGACAAGTTTGCCATTTGGAGGTATATTTAGATACTGATTCTGAATCAGAAAAATTAGAACATCAAGATGAATTTGAAGATTGTGAAGAAGTTGAGGACTTTGAAGAAGTTGAAGAGGTGAAGGAGGAAAATGGGATACTTGCCCAATTATCCAGCACTCAAAAGAACAACCCCTTTAGAGTTCGTGGAGTTCTTCAAGGGCAGCGTATAGTTGCTTTTATTGACACTGGTGCCATGCATAATTTCATAGATGAAGGCCTTGCAACAAAGTGTGGGTTGAAGATGGAGGAGTTTGATGGGTTCAAAGTCATGGTTGCTGATGGCTTTACCCTCACGTGCACATGAATGATCTCTCAACTTTGCATTCAGTTGGGAAATTACAAGGTCAAGGACGAATTCTATGTTGTGAGCATTGGTGACACTAATGTAGTACTCATAATTCAATGGTTGAAATCCTTGGGTGAGATCTATTTGAATGTCCAAACCATGGAGCTTAAGTGTGAATCAGAGGGGAAGAAGGTTGTCCTTCGAGGAATGTCAAATAGAGGTCTAGGAGTTGTCACGGCCAAGAGGATGGAACGTATTTCAAGGCAAGGCCAAGCTAAGTGGGTTGCAGAGTGTGTAGTCATGCCCACTTCTGTTCATGAGGGGATTAGAGTGCACCATACTGATGTGCAAACATTATTGACCAAGCATACCAAAGTCTTCAATGGGTTACCACTAGGAAGACCTCCTGATAGAGGCATTGAGCATGTGATTGAGATGGAGGAGGGAGCCAAACCAATGATAACCACTCCCTATAGACACTTGAAATGATTTAAGGATGAGATTGAGAATACCATCAAAGAGTTACTTGACATGGGGTTCATTTGGCCTAGCAAGAGTCCTTTTGCATCTTCGGTTGTGTTAATGAAGAAGGATGGAACTATGCGTTTATGCATAGATAATGTAAAAGAAAGCACATCCTCTTTGCAAAAGCTCACAACACACAAACCAAGATTGAAACCCAAAACAAATCAACTCAAAATTATATTGATATTTGAATTCAATAACACATAATTACTAAGATTTACAACATGTATAATTTTGGCCTTTCAATGGCCTCTCTTTTCATCTCTACATACAGTCCTCTATGGCTTCTTCTACGTACAACTCCTTCCTTTGTTCTATGTCCTCTCACAAGACTCCCTCATTCTGTTCACTTCCTCACTGACCAAACTCCTTTCTCACTCATCAATCTTCCAGTTCAGTCTACATGGCAGTGACTACAATATGCATTTCTTTGGCAGTGAATTTTACACCTTCTACTCTTTTTTTTTAAACACTACACTCTTGATTCCATATATTGGTTGAGCATTGGAAGAGGAATAGGAAAAGTTTTATCATTTAAGATTTAATGAAGTTGTGGTTTTACCCAATTCAACCCTGCCAAAACACATGAAATGCTTTCTTTTTATTTAACTTTATCAACCAACACCAATGCTTGGTAAGAATTAAACTTGAAGTCTTTTAACATTCCCTTGGCGTGGTCTAGGCCTCTCCACCATGGACCAACCATAAAGAAAACTCTTGCAAAGCACTTCATCTCCTCCACATTGGCGCTTAATATCATCTCATTTATTTATGTCTGCATTACCTCCTCTTTGGCGTGCACTTTTGCTATGCAAACATTGTGTTTTAAAGATGTTTTATCTATTTGCAATGGTTTCCTCTCGCAAAGGCGCCTTAGAAAAAAATTCAAATGTCTGTATTGAGTGTTTATTATAGCACAACCTCTAAGAGGCGATTGAAAGGGTCAAAAAGGCACCACAATTCTCTTTATAAGGCTACTCATTACCCTCACATAGTAACTGTCTAGTTTCAAACATTACATTGAACATTGCACTCCATCACTGGCATCGGCCTTGCATGGGAAATACCATGGACAACAAGATATGGGCAATAATGAACCCCAATTGAAGCACTTGAACACTTGCCATACAAAGTAATTATCAAATCAAGATAAGTAATAGATCAAGGATCAGCATCATTGAGAGATACTAACAACTGAGAAAATGAACCCTGTTATGGACACCATGGGAAGCCAAATGGCATTTCGCTATACTACACACCATATAGGTACTCATTATTCATTAGATCTTTGACTGTGAAATCTTCATGTGAATGAAATCCATTATCGTAGAGTCACTAGCCATTCTCTACATGTTTGTAATTTGGACATTGCTTTGCTCCCACATATTTCACAATGAATTGATTCATGGTGAAAAAAGCACCCTAAATAACAAGCATAGTGACCTAATGCAAGCTCATTCTTGCACTGACATCCCAACTCAATGAGATAATCATTATGATTGAGGCCTTAAAATAATTATAATATACAAAGATCACAAATGAAAGCCTTCCAATAATTATCGCATCTCTGTCAAACCAAGTGTCCCCCAATCCACTTCCATACGATCATAACTAAACTAAATTGTTGTCACTAAACCATATTGAGCCAAATTTCTCCAAACTGGAAACATAACCAAATGATTCTAGTCTTGTCCAACTTCAAACTAAGAAATTTCTCCAAAATCGACAACCAAGAAAATAACAAAACAGAGCAAAACTGAAAAATGAAACCCGAAAACATTTTTCAACGATGCAGGATTGTTCGCTAACCCGGGATGCTCCTACATCAGACACACCGAGTAAGAAGTTTGTGATCATACACTCACAAATGTGGAGTTGAATGGTAGGACCATTCTTCTAGATTGCAAGCAATCTACAGTGAACTCCATCGCTGAAATGTGTGCACCAAAAATGATTTCTTTTTTCTCTTTTTCCAGCATCTCACCGGAACAAGCTTCACTCTCCTCCAACAAACTTGCACTCTCTTCCTTCTTCCTTTTGTGGACTTGCATCCACCATATGTCGTCCTTGTCCTCCAAATATTCTCTCTTCTCATTTTCTCCTTCGTGGGATCCAACCCACTTGTTGGTTTTTTCCCTGACTGGATGTTCATTCCCAGATTTCCCTACAAGGTAGCCATCAGTGATCAACAGGATTTTTAGGCCAGGGGCCAACAGTGTAAGAGATAGACTCTATTTTTATCTCCTCTTCTTCTTCAGGCTTTGCAAAACCTAGGGGGGTATTCCCTATTCAACACCCATGAGAATATGCTTGTGGGTTGGGCTAGGATGTTGATACAAAGCAGATAAATCCTCCTATATGAAGACCAAAACTGTGGGATAAGTGCAAAGGGGCTAGCTTTAGGCTTATATTCAGTTGTGAATCAGAGGATCTTGGTCCTAAACTACTTCTAAGGTCCGAATGGTTGTTTTGAACTTTAAATTTGATTTATATGTTTGGATGCAAACCAGGACCTGGTGTATAACCTCAACACAGAGCTAGATTGGTGCCTATCCAGGGCTTGGAGTCATAGACATACACATGTAAATGTTCAGCATAAACATACTAAGACTGGATTTCAAGGGGATTTGTGTGATATCTGCCTTACAGATACATCCCAGAACAGAGTATCAAGTTATCTCTACTTATGATATCCTTACTGCAATATATTCTTCTCAACACTTAACCTGAAAACACTTTAATCTACCCCTTGAGCAGAAGTTAAGAGATCAAGCATTCAATATAGTAAACCTATATCCTAGAACCCAGGACACCCCTTAGATATCCAGATTCAAAAGAAGAGTATATTCAATACAGGAGACAGATAACAAAACATGCAGTATAGCATTATTCATCTAAAACAACAATGAAACCAGTAAGTCTATGCACAATACATAAAACATGAGACTCATAAACTCACAAGATCTTCTGCACAGAGCAACCAAAACCAGTTATATTTTAGTACAGAGCTAGATATGTCCAGTTTTCAACAACCTCAATTGAGTAGCATCAGTCTGCTTTTTATAGCAAGACTATGTACTGAACAAATTAATTACAAGGGAGGCCAAAAATCCCGCCAGATACACAGTACAGAAAAATGGTGCTCAAAATCATAAATGCAACAAGGGACAAAGAGGAAGGAGCAGGTGGGAATCAGGATCTGGGCCGCCGCTCAAAGACATGCATCATAAAAATGGTGGTTGAGCTATCAACTCGACCCATGCCTTCCTGCACAATTGCCATTACAGTTTCACCTACCCGCAGCCTCTGAAGATGCAACAGCAACGCGCCCACGGAGTTTTCCCGCCAAAAATGGTTGCAAACGCTCAGGAGAAAACCCACGCTGCAAGTTTAAAACGTGGCCATCGATCAAAAACCCATCGCAGAGATCTACGGCCCCAAAAAATGCTGAAAAGTCGCCAACCAATGATACCGTGCCACGTAGGCACTTTGACTCTCTATCGCTGATCCCTTTTCCTTTATCCGCTTCTCATTACTTGCTTTTCAAAAAGGACACGCGGCGGCTTCCGCAGAATCAACAATCGGGACAGGTGGCAGCTTCCACAGACTCTTAGGGACGTAAAGACTCTTCAGTGAAACTTACACGGAGGCAGCCACGTGTCGGGCTCCGCAGTGCCCATTAAAACTGTGTCTTTAGACTGAAGTGGCCTCCGCTCGTGACACTTGTCACAACCTGCAGCATCTAAAACTTGAGGCACTTTAGTGCCGGGACCCACAACCTCCCGCTCGCCATCGTAAAAAGAAAACAGGGGCAAGTCCGCGGAAGATGACACCTGTCAAGCTCCGCGGCCATCTCTTGAAACATTTGAAACTTTTAGAAACTTTCGCGGAGACTGACACTTGGCAGGTTCCGCGGCCACCAAAGAAACTGAGAAACTTTCTTAAAACATTTCAGCGGAAGCTGCCACTTGGCACAGTTCGCGGGGCTCCGAGCTACCAATCCTATGTCCCTCGGGTGCATCCACGTGGAGCATTCCGTGGCACTCCTCAAACTTTTAGAAACTATGCTTCCGCAAGTGACACATGGTGTCTTTCCGACACATTTGATACTATGCTGGGGCCCACCATTACTTCGCCACACTTAGAAACAAAAAAGAAACTATCTCAAAAGCCGACACTTGTTGGCTTCCGCAGCAACCATAAGGGGCACGTGGCGCTGTCCGCGGCAGCTTAGAAACTTTTTAGAAACTCAAGTGGACAGCGACACCTGGCAAGCTCCGCACTACGGTTATCGGTTAGAAAGAAAAGTGTGGCATGAATCAAAGCTCGACACTTGGCGGATCCCGCAGTACTAGCAAAGGGAAACGCTCATAGCCATACTCAGAAACAATTATAGACACAGGAAACTGAGACCCGATACGCATCTAAAATGCATCTGACTCAAATTTTTATCATTTTCAGGGGCCGATGGAGATTTCAGCAATAGAACAAGATCCCGCAACTCAGAAATTTCAGGGTTTGAAGGAGAAAATTAGCAAACATTCAAGTTTAAAACCCTAGACATAAATAATTACCAACACCACTATCATCAACCAGCCACCTCCTCCAAACAAACTCACTACTCTTCTCTTTCATGGGCTTTGTCCCACCAAATTCTGACCACCTCCACCAAATTTCGTCATCATACACATCACAATCTGCATCATATGCATACAATTATGCCCCTATACCTTCATGGAAATCAACAAATCCCAATTGCTCTTCTCCATACTCATCTTTCAACATCACAAAGGAATGCAAAACAAAATCATCACAAAATACAAACAAGTTTACCCTTTTGTTCACTACTGCAATGTTTCCTTTGTCCTCATCACCTTCAGGTACAATCTTCATCCACTCATCTTTCACTATGAGGTTTTCAATTACCCCATCTATTCCCATCATCATTCCTATGTTATCAACTGTTGTATCATGTTTACCAACTGTAGCATCTTCAACAACTTCTTCACAATAACATGCTGCATACAAATCTGCATCTTCATTTGCTTTCATCCCATCCTTTTGCAACTCCTTATCCACCTCAGCAACAAACAAATCCCCATCAAATTCCTCTTCATACAATTTAGAAAAATCAAGTCTTACCTCTTCACTCTTAGCTGCCCCATTCATCTCCTTCAAGTGTTTACTTAAACTAACCAATTCTTCTATCTTCCCACTTTCTTCTTCAAGCAAATTATGTTTCTCTTCAACAAACAATTTTGTAGCCTCCTCATGGAATTTGAAGCCTTCCATGTATCTACCATTTTCTTCTTCGATATCCTCTATTGTTTTCATCATTTCAAACAAATTAAACTCAAAATTTTCAAGTATTACCTCATTTCTTTTTTCTGCTCCAACTTCTTTGTCTTTATTTTTCGCTACACCATTCAGCTCTTCATGGTCTTCTTTGCAATCTCCTTCTAAGATCTAATTTATTTTCTTCATCTCCTCTTTCCATAGGAGATCATCCTCTTCTTCTTTCACTTGTTTATCAAACCTAGGGCCTTCCAACTTTGTTATTTATGCTTCTACATCTGCTGCAACTTTCCGCTCCTCAGTTGTAAGTTTGTCACCTTCTTTTATCTCCTTATCCTTAAAAGGATATGTTGTCATTGCTGCTATGTCAATTCTATCTTCTTCATCCATTTCTTTCAAAAGACATATCTATGTTGCAATCTCCAATACTTCAACTCTTTTCATTTCTTCATGAATGATTTCTTCTTCACATTGTTGTCCCACATAGTTCATGCCCTTCCATGGGCCCTTCGTTGCTGCACTTTCATGTTTTACCTCTTCTTTTCTTTCAAAATAGCATGCTACAAGTGAATGCTCTTTCTTTTTCCACTCTTTTCTTCCTTGTCTCTTTTCTTTTCTGATTTTCTTTCATTTTGGGATGTATGGGCTGCTCCCATATGTTCTTCTTGTTGGCAAGAGACACTATAAGGATTCATGGTTGTTGTCATTGATGGCAACAAAGGTCATCCCACATATCCGCAAGTCATGATGTGTCTCTACCGGAAGTCAGAATAAAGAATGTTGTGGTCCGGTAAAGAAGAACAGAGCATGTGGCAAGGTCCGACAGATTGGTCCGGACCTCTCAGAGGAAGTGTCTTGGTGCAGTGCGGATTTGGGGAAGTCAAGAGGACTACCTTGAGTGGTATATTCCAAGGATTTAGCCTCCGGTGATGGACAAGGAAAAAGATATGAATGGTTGAGTACCGGATTTCTGAGAGACAGTGAAAACAGAGGAAGAACTGACTGGCAGAGTATCAGACTGCTTTCCGGATGTGTTACTCTTGATGACAGAGGTTGTGAAGGCATGAATCATGTTTGGCCGACATGATTAATGATATCTACAAGTATATGCTTGATCCGCATTGCTTGGTGAGGAAGGATTCAGCCGACAGAATGAGAGTTTGTAAGAAACTAGACTGTTCCGGATGCCGACTAGAAAGGTGATGAAATTACTTGTGCGGATATATATAGAGGATGGATTTAGTTGTGAAATGGGTGTAAGAGTGGAGATAAATGCGAATAAGTCCAGAGAAAGAGCAGAGATAGCAAAAAGGATCCGGTATGTGAAAGATAGCAGAATAAAGAACAGAGGAAAGATGAAGTGCAGCAGATCAGTGTACTGAGCCTAACCGGAACTGAACTCCAGCATATGCAGATGCTTCCAATCAGTTCAAGACTGTGATTCTCATCACTTTGTAGACAGTGTGTCTTCTTGTAGGCAGTGGGCCTCTTGTGAGCAGTGTGCTCGGGCAGTGAGCCCTAATTGGCAAGTGCCATTTTTGTAATTTCCTATTCTTCTAACAGAGAATAATTCTTGGGTTAATCACCCCGTGGTTTTCTCCCTTAACAGGGTTTCCACGTCAAAATACTGTGTCATGTGTTTCTTATTTCATGGTTAATGTTTTGTGTTTGATTTTATGCTGCTTCAATTAAAAGGAAAGTTCAATAAGGGAAATAATTAGGATAACTGATTCACCCCCCCCCCTCTCAGTTATCAACAATTGGTATCAGAGCCAAGTTCCTCCTAATAGAGCCTAACAGCTTGAGGAAGATCTGGGATTTCAAATGGATGCATATGGTTTAAGGGAGCAACTCAAGACTGCCCTTGAGGATCTTGAACAGTCAAATTCTGAAGTCAGTGAATTAAAGGAAAGACTCAAATAGGCTGATGAATTCATGAGAGAATTAAAAGACAAATTAAGTCTCTCTATGAAAAAGAGAAAGGAGCTGCTTCAACAGTTGGCAAGACAAAGTGAAGAAAGCAATACAAATGAAGAATTGACTGAGCAAACCAAGTTAAGTGAAAAGTTATCAAAAGAAGTCATTATGTTAAGACATGAAATGGAATCAGGAACTATAAAGTTTACTCAAGAGATTGAAGAAAAAAGAAAGGCTGAAGACAATCTAAGACAATCTCTCAAAGAAAAATCAGAAGAATGCCACCAGATGGACAGGATTATCAGACATCTTGAATCTGATCTTGAAGATGCCAAAGATAATGAAGGAAAACTTGAGGATCAAATTACCTCTCTCAAAAGAGACCTTCAAACAGCAAATGAATATAAAGAGAAATTCAAGATAAGTTCTGCTCAACTTGAAGTTCTTCTTGGAAGTCAAAAGAGGACAGATGACAAGTATGGCT